>CM040630.1:18688741-18713741 GCA_022818045.1 Neotoxoptera formosana | reverse complement strand
TTATTTTTATTTTAGTTATTTATTTTATGTTTATAATAAGTTATTTTTATTTTATTATATTAAGTTTATTTTTTAAGATTATTTTATTTTAAGTATTATTATATTATGTTTTTATTTTTTTAATTATTTTTTATTATATTATTTTTTTTTATTTTTTTATTATATTTTTAAGTTTTTTTATTATTATTTTTATTTAATTTTTAATTATTAAGTATTATATTTTAATATTATATATTTTTAAGTTATATATTTTATAATTAATTTTTTTATATTTTATTTTTAAATTTAAGATTTTTTTATTATTATTATATAAGATTTTATTTTTATATTATATATTTTTTATAATTTTAATTTTTTTATATAATTATTTTTAAAATTTTTAATATTTTATATTTATTTATAAGTATATATATATATAATTTTTATAATTTTATATAAGTTTTAATAATATTTTTAAGTATTTTATTTTTATAATTAATTTTTTTTATTTTATAATTTATATATTTTTAATTATTTAATTTTTTATAAATTTTTTTTTAATTTAGTTTATTATATTAAGTTTAAATAAGTTATAAGTTAATTTTTTTATTAATTTTATTTAAATTATTTTTTATTTATTAAGTTTAATTTTATATATTAAGGTATTTTTATTTTATAATATTTTATTATATAATATTTTTATTTTAAGTTATTTATTTTTATTTTTATTTTTTATAAATTTTTTTTTTATTTTATTTTTTATATTATTTTAAAAGTTATATATATTTTTTTATATTATTTTTTTTATTTTATTTATATATATAATTTTAATATTTATTAAATAATTTATATTTTAATTTTAATTATTTTTATATTTTATATATATAATTTTTTTTTTTTTTTATTTATATAATTAATTTAAGTTATTACTTATAAGTTTTTATTTTTATAAGTTTTAAGTTTAAGTTTTATATTTAATATTTTATATTTATAATAATTTAAGTTTTTTTATATTTTTTTTTTATAATATTTTTATTAGTTTATAAAGATTTTTATTTAAGTATTAATAAGTAATTTATTAAGTATATTAATATTTTTATATTATTATTATTTATATTTATTATTTTATATATAATTTTTTTAATTTTAATTAAGTATATTATAAGTTTTATATTATTTTTTATTATTATATTATAATTTTTACTTAATAATTTTTTATTATTTAGTAATTTTTTATTATAAGATTTAATTTTTTTTTATTTTATATTATAATATTTAATTATTATTATAATTATTTTATATTTATGTATTTATTATTATTTTTTATTTTTATTTTATTATTAATTATTTTTTTTATTTATTTTTATTTATTTTTTATATTATTATAATTTTTATTAGTATAAGTATTTTATTTATAAGATTATAATTTATATTTTTAAGTATTTATTTTATATATTTTATTTTAAATATTAATTTTTTTTAATATATTTTATTATTAATTATAAGTTTTATTTTTATTTTATATTTTTTTAGTTTTATTAAGTATTTTATTTTAAGATTAAGTTATTTTATATTATATTTTTATAAGTTTATATTATATATTATTTTTTATTTTTTTAAGTTTATTTATTTTTTTTTAATATTAATTAATTTTTTTTTAAGTATTATTTAATTATAATTTTTAATATTTAATATTAGTTTATATAATATTTTTTTATTTATTATATTAAGTTTTTTTATTTTTTTTTTATTTTATAAGTTTTAAGTTATATTTTTTTTTAAGTTATTATATATTAATTTTATTATTTATTTTATTATTAAGTTTTTTTATTATATTTTTATAATAATTTATTTTAAGTATATTTTAAGTTTTTTTTTTTTTATATTATTATATTTTTTTTTATAATTATTTTAAGTTAATATATTTTAGAAATTATTATATTATTTTTTTAAGTTCTTTAATTATTATTAATTATAATATAATTTATTTTTAAATATATTTTTTTTTTTTTTAATTTTTTATTTTATTAAGTTATTAAGAATTTTTTATTAAGTATTTTTATAAGTATTTTATTTTTTATTTATATTAAAATAAATTTTTTATTTATATTATATTATTTTAAAAGTTTTATATTTTGTTTTTATTAAGTTTATTTTAAGTATTAATTTAATTTATATAATTTAAGTTTATATTTTTTTTATAAGTTTATATTTAATAATTTTTAATTTTATATTATATTTTTTTAATATATAATTTATTTTATTTATATATAAGTTTTATATATAATTATTATATTTATATTATATTTATTTATAAGTATATTATTTTATTATTTATAAATTAAGTATTTTATTTTTATTTTATATTTATTTTTTTTTATTTATATTAATTTTTTATTATTTATATTATATATTTTTTTTATTTTATATAGTTTTATATAAGTTTTTTTTATTATATTTATTTATATATATATATTTTTAAATTTTATTTTTTATTAAGTATAATTATTAATTTAAGGTTTTTATTTAAGTTTTTAATTATATTTTTTTTTTTATAATTATTTTAAATTTATATAATTTTTAATTATAAGTATATTTTAAGTTTTATTTTATTATAAGTTAATAATATTTTTATTAGTTTATTTATTAATTTAGTTATTTTATATTTTATTATTATTATTTATTTATTTTTTTATTATATATTTTTTATAAGTATATATTTTTAATAATATATTAAGTTATATTTATATTATAAGTTTATTTATAATTTTATTTATAATTTTTTTTAATTATAAGTTATTTTTTAAGTTTATTTATATTTTTAATTTATTTATTAAGTTTATATATTTTTTAATTATTTATATTATTAAGTATATTTTTAATTATATTATTTAATTATTTAAGTTTTTTTTTTATAATATTATTTTTATATTAATTTTATTTTTTATTAAGTTTATATTTATTATTTAAGTTTTTATTTTTTTTTTAAAGTTTATATAATTTTTATTTAGTTATATTTAATTTTATATATATATTTTTTATAATTTTATTATTTTATTTATTTTATTTATTAAATTTTAAATTTTTAATTTTATATTTTATTTTTTTTTATTAATATTAATATATTATTTTTTTTAAGTATTTATATTATTTTAAGTATTATTTTTATTTATTTAATATTTTAAAGTTAAGTTTTTTATATATTTTTTTTAATTTTAAGTTTTTATAATATTTAGAATTTTTATTTTTTATAATTTAAGTTTTTATATTAAGTTTTATTTTTATATATACTTTTTTTTTATATTTATATATATTAATATTTTATTATTATATTTTTTTATTATTATTAATTATATTTAATTTTATTTATTTTTTTATTTTTTAATTAAGTTATTTTTTTAGATAAGTATAATTTTATTTATAATTTATTATTTTTATATTTTATTATTTTAATTTTTATTAAGTTTTTTTTTAAGTATTTTATATATATATTTATTATTTTATTTATATTATATTATTTTTATTAAGATTATTTTATTTTTATATTTTAAATTTTATATTATATTATTTAAATTATTATTTTTTTTTTTATTTTTTATATTTATTATTTTATTAAGTATTTATTTTAAGTATTTTATTTTTAAAGTTTTTATTTTTTAAGTAATTTTTATTTTATATTTATTAAGTTTTAAAGTATTATTTTTAATTATTTTTTTTTATAAGATTTTTTTTTATTTTTTTATTATATTTTTATTTTATTATATTTTTATTTTTTTTTTTTTATTTTTTTAAGATTTATTTTTTATATTTTTTTTTTTTTTTTATTTAGTTTTAATTTATTTTATTTTTTTTAGTTTTTTTTACTTTTTTATTTATTTAATATTTAAATTTTTTATTAAGTATAAGTAATATTTTTATTAAGTTTTATTTTTATTTAATTTTATTTATTAAGTTTTTATATTTTTTTATTTAATTATAATTATAATTTATTATTTATTTTTTAATTTAAGTTTTTTAATTATTTTATAATATATTTTCTTTAATTATTATTTTTTATTTTTTTTTTTATTTTTTATTTTAAGTATTTTATTAAGTATTTTTATATTATTAAGTTTTTTATTTTTAAGTTTTAAGTTATTAATATTTTTTTTATTATTATTTTATTATTTATAATTTATTTTTTAAGTTTTATATTTTTTTAATTTATATTTATTTTTATTATTTTTTTTATTTTTTTTATAATTTAAGTTTTTAAGTATTTTTTATTTAGTATTTTTTTTTTAGTATTTATTTTATTTTTATTAATTTATAGTTTTTTATTTATTTATTTTTAATTTATTAAGTTTTATATTATTATTATTTTAATTTTATTATTTTATTATTATATAAGTTATATTTTTTTTATTATTTTTTTTTATAATTTTAATTTATATTTATTATTATTTTATAAGTTTTTTTAATTTTTTTTTTTATTAAGTAATTTTTATTTTATTTTTTTTTTTTATTTATTAATTTTTTTTTATTTTATATTTTTTTATATTTTAATATTTATATATTTATTTTTATTTAATTTTTTAGTTATTAAGTTTTTTTATTATAAGTTTTTATATATATAATTTTTATTTTTTTATTTTAATAAGTTATTTTTTATATAATTTTTTATTTTTATTAAGTATAATTTTATTTTTTATTTATTTATTTATTTTAGTTTTTTTATTTATTTTTTATTATTTTTTTTATATTTAAGTTTTTATAAATATTTTTTTTTATTATTTATATAATTTATATTTTTTATATTTTATTTTTTTATTTAAGTTTTATTTTATTATTATTTTTATTTATATTTTTTTTATTTTTTATTTTTATATTTTTTTTATAATTTAAGATTTTAAGATTTTCTTTTTATTATTATTTATATTTTTTAAGTTATTTTTTTATTTAAGATTTTTTTTATTTTTTTATTTTTTATTTTTATTTTTAGATTATTTTATTATTTTTATATTTATTTTTTTTTATTATTTTAAGTTATATATTATATTTTTATTTTTTTATTTATTTATATTCATATTAATTTAATTATTTTTTTTTTTAATTTTTATTATTTATTTATATTTTAATTTTTATTTTTTTTATTTTTTATTTTTATATATTTATTATATTTATATTTATATATTTTTTTTATTTTTTTTTTTAAGTTTTATTTATATTTTTAAGTTTTATTTAAGTTTATATTATTTTTTTTTAAGTTTTTTTATTTTTTTTATTTTTTTTAATTTTTTTTATTTTTTTTATTTTTTTATATTTATAATTTTTTTTATTAAATTTTTTATATTATTATTTTTAAGTTATATTATAAGTTTTTTTAAGTTTATTTTTTTTTTAAGTTATATTTTTTATTTTTTTTAATTAATTAAGTTTTTTTTTTTTTATTTTATTTATTTATAAGTTTATATTTAGTTATTTTAAGTTTTAATATTTTATTTATATTTTTTAAGTTTTTTTATTTTTTATTTTTTTTAAGTTATTATTATATATTTTTTTTTATTTTTTTTTATAATTATTTTTTATTTTTTTTTATTTATTTATATTTTTATAATTTTTTTTTTTAATTAAGTTATTTTTTTTTTTATTTTTTTTATTATATTTTTTATTATTTTTATTTTTTTTTTTATTTTTTTAAGTATTATTTTTATATTAATTTTTTTATTTTATATTTTTTTATTTTTAATTATTTTTTTTAAGTAAGATTTTATTTTTTAATATTATTTTTAAGATTTTTATATTTTATTTTTTATTTATATTTTTTATTATTAAGTTTTAATTAATTTTTTTATTAATATTTTATTTTTTTTTTTTAATAATATTAATTTATATTATTTTTTATTTAAGTTATTTATTTTTTTAAAGTTTATTTTATTTAAGTTTTTTTATTTTATTTATTTATTAGTTTTTTTTTATTTATATTTAGTTTTTTTATATTTATTTAATAAGTTTTTATAATTTTTTATTATTATTTTTTTTTTTATTTATTTATTTTTAAGATTTATTTAATTTTTTTTATTTTTATAGTTTATATTTTTTATTTATTTTTTTTATTTTTTTATATTTTTTTATTTATTATTATTATTTTTTTTAGTTTAGATATTTTAGTTTTTTTTTTTTATAATTTTTATTAATTTATTTAGATTTTTATTATTTTATTAATTTTTATATTAATATTTTATTTTTATTAAGTTATTTTTAATTTTATTATTATTTTAATATTTTTATATTTTTTATTTTATATTTTTTTATTTTTTTATATTATTTAAGTATATTTTTATTTTTTTAAGTTTTTTTTTTATTTTTTTTATTTTAATTATATAATATTAGTTTTTTTTTTTATTTATTAGTATATTTTATTTATATTTTTATTTTTTAAATTTAAGTTTTTTTTATTTTTTTTTAATTTTTTTTTTTTTAAGTTATTTTTATATTTAAGTTTTATTTTTTTTTATATTTTTTTTATTTATTTTTTTTATTTTTATATTTATTTTTTTAAGTATAATTTTTAGTTTTTTTTATTTTATTTTTTAAGATTTAGTATAATTTATTTAATATATTTATATTATTAAGTTTTTTTTTTTATTTTTTAGTTAAGTTTATAATCTTTATTTTTTTTATTTAATTTTTTTTTTTTTATTTTTTTTTAGTTTTATATTTTATTTTTTTTAAGTAAGTTTTTTTTTTTTTTATTTTTTATTTATATTTTATTAAGTTTAAGTATTTTTTATTTTAGTTTTAGATTTATATTATTAAGTTTTTTTTTTATTTTTTTTATTTTTTTTTAATTTTAATATTAAGTTTATTTTTTTTATATAAGTTTTTTTTTTATTTATTTTTATTTAATTAATTTTATTTTTTATTATAATATATTTTTAGTATTTTTATCTTTTTATTTTATTTTTAATTTTTTTTATTTTAATTATATTATAAGTATTTAATTTTTTTTTTTTTTTATTTTATTATTTATTTTATTTTTAAGATATTTTTTTTAATTTAGTATTTTATTTTTTTATTTTAAGTTATTTTAAGATTTTATTATTTTTATTATTATTTTAGTTATTTTTTTATTTTTTTTATATTATAGTTTAGTTATATTTTATTTTATTTATTTAATTTATTATTATAATATAATTAGTATTTTATTTTTAAGTTAAGTTTTTTAAGTTTTATTTTTTTATTTAATATATTTTTTTTATTTTTATTATTTATTTATAATTTTATTTTAATATTTTTTATTTTTTTTTATAATTTTTTTTTTTTTTTTTATTTTATTTTTTTTTTTATTTTTTTTTATATTATATTTTTTAATTTTTTTTATTTAAGTATTTTAATTATATTTATTTATTATTTTAAGTTATATATTAATATTTATTTTTTTTTTTTTTTTAATTTAATAGATTTATTTTTATTTAATTATTTTATATTATTTTTTTTTTTAATTATATAATTTTTTTTTTTATTTTTTTTTTTAAGTTAATATATTTTTTAGTTTATTTATATTATTTAGTTTTTTTTATTTATATTTATTTAAGTTATTATTTTTATTTATTTTATATTTTAAGTTATATTTTTTTTAATATTAAGTTTTTAATATTTAAGTTTTATATTTTTTTTTTATTTTTTTAATATTTTATTTTTTTAAGTTTTATTTTTATTTTTTATATTTTTATTTTTTTTTATATAAGTTTATTTTTTTTTTTATTAAGTTATTTTTTTTTAAGTTTTTTTTTATTTATTAATAATTTATTTTTTAGTTTTATTATTAAGTTTAATTTTTATTTTTTATATTTTTTATTTTAGTATTTTTATTTTAATTATATTTATTATATATTATTTTTAATATTTTTTTATTTTAAGTTTTTTTTTATTATTATATTATTTTTTATTTTTAAGTTTTATTTTTTTTTTAAGTTATTATTATTTATTTTTTATTTTTATTTAGTTATATATTTATTTAATTTTTTTATTTTTAGTTATTTTTATTTATTAATTTTTTTATTTTTTATATTTTTATTTTTTTTTTTTATTTTTTTTTATAATTTTATTTTTTATTATTATTTATTAATTTTTTAGTAATATTTTTAATTTAATTATTTATTTTTTTTTATATAATTAATTATTTTAATAATTTTTTTTATATTATTTATTAATAGTTATTATATTTTTTTAAGTTATTATTATATTTAATTTTATATTTTTTAAGTTTATATTATATTTTTTTTATTTTTTATTTTTTTATTTATTTTTTTATATAAGTTTTTTTTTTTTTTTTAATATTTATTTTTATTTTTATATTTTTTTTTAATATATTTTATTATTTTTTTTTTTTATATTTAAGTTTTTTATAAGTTATTTTTTTTTTATATTTTTTTATTTATTTTAATTTATTTTTTTTTTTTTTTTTATTTTATTATATTAAGTTTTTTTTTTTTTTTAATATTATTAATTAATATTTTTTTATTTTTAATATTTTTTTTTATTTAAGTTTTATTTTTTATTTTAAGTATATTTATTTTATTTATTTTTTTTATTTTTTTTTTTATATTAATTTTAGTTTTTTTAAGTTTATTTATTTTTTATTTTATATTTTTTTTTTTATTTTTTTTTTATTTTTTTATAGTTAAGTTTTTTTTAATTTTATTTTTTTATTTTTTTATTATTATTATTATTAAGTATTTTAATATATTATTTTTAAGTTTTTTTTATTTTTATATATTATTAATTTATTTTAAGTTTTATATTTTTTATTTTTTAATTATAATTTATAATTTTATATTTTTTTTATTTTTATTTAAGTTTATTTTTATTTTTTTTATATTAATAATTTTTAAGTTTTATATTATTTTTTTTATTTTTTATTTATAATTAATTTTTTTTATATTTTTATTTAATTTTATTTTTTTTATTTTTTTTTTTTTTATTTTATTTTTTTTTTATTTTAATTTTAAGTAATTATTTTATTTTTATTTTTATTATTATTTTATTATATATTTTTTTAAGTTTATTTTATTTTTAATTTTTTTTTATTTTATATTTTATTTTTTTATTAATTTTTTAATTTATTTTAATATTATAATATTATTTTTAAGTTTTTTTTATTTATTTATTTATATTTTTTTTTAATTTTTTTTTTATTATTTTTTAAGATTTTATAATTTTTTATTATTAAGTTTTTTTAATTTTTTTAATTTTTTTATTTTTATTTAAGTTAATTTTTTTTTATATATTTTTTTTTTTTTTTATTTTTTTATTTTAATAATATATTATTTTATTTTTTATTTTTTTTAGTTATTTTTTTTTTATTTTTTATTAATAATTATATTTTATTATTTTTTTATTTATTTTTTATTTATTTAAGTTTTATTTTTTTTTTTTATTTTAATATTTTTTTTATTTTAGAATTAAGTATTATTTTATTTTTATATTTATATTTATTTTATAATTATATTTTAAGTATTTATTTTTTTATTTTTATTTTTTTTCTATTTATTTTTTTAATAAGTTTTTTTATATAGTTATATTATTTATATTTTTTTTAAGTATTTAATATATTATTTATTTTTATAAGTTTTTTATATTATATATTAATTATTTTATTATTTTTTAGTTTTTTTTATTTATTTATTATAATTTTTATAAGTTTTTATTTTTATTTAATATTTTATTATTTATTTTTAATTATAATTTTATTAGTTTTAATTTTTATTATATTATTTAAGTTATTTTTATATTATATTTTTTTTTTTTTTATATTATTTTTTATTATTTATTTTTTTTATTTATTATTATTTTTATTTTTTATAATATTAAGTTTTTTTATTAATTTTTTTATTAAGTTAAGTTTTTTTTATTTAATTTTTTAATTTATTTTTATTTTTTTTTTAAGTTTTTTAAAGTTTTATTTTAAGTATTATATTAATTTTTATTATTAAGTTTTTTTTTTTTTAAGTTTTTATTTTAGTTTTTTTTTTTTATTTTTTTAGTATATTAAGTTTTTTTATTTTTTATTTAAGTTTAAATTTTTTTTTTTTTATTTATTTTTTTTATAATTTTTTTTTATTTTTTTTTTTTTATATTTATTATTTATTTTAAGTATTTTTTTTTTTTAGTTTTATTATTTATTTAAGTTTTTTTAGATATTAATTTAATTTATTTTTATATATTTATTTTTTATTTAATTTTTAAATTTTTTTTTTTTTATATAGTTTTTATTTTTTATTTTATATATTTTTTTAATTTTTTTTTAATTATTTATTATTTTTTTAAGTTTAATTATTTTTATTTTTATATTTTTTTAAGTATATTTTATATATTATTTATTTAATTTAAGTTTATATTAATTTTAATTTTAATTTTTTATTTTTTTATTTATTTTAAGTTTTTTTTTTTTAATTATTATATTTAAATTATATTAATTATTATTTTTTTTTTTAAGTTAGATTTAAGTTTTATATTTATTTTTTTTTTTTATATTTATATTTTTTTTTATTTTTATTATTTTTATTTTTTTTATTTTTTAATTTTTTAAAGTTTATATTATATTTATATTTAATTAATTTTTTTTATTATTTTTTTATTTTTTTTTTTTTTATTTTATAAGTTTTTTTTTTTTAATATTTTTTAATAAGTTATTTAATTTATATTTTATTTATTAATTTTTTAAGTTTATTTTTTTATTTTTTTTTTTTATTTTTTTTTAAATTTTTTATTTAATTATAGTTTTTTTAAGTTTTTTTTTTATTTATTTTTTTTTTATATTTTTATATTTTTTTATAAGTTTTTTTTTAATTTTTATTTTTTTATTTTAATTTTTTTAGTTTTATTTTTTTAATTTTTATTTTATTATTTTTATTTTTTTATTTTTTATTTATTTTTTTTTTATTTTTAAGTTTATTTTTTTATTATTTATTATTTATTTATTTTAATTATATTTTTATTTATTTTTTTTTTTTTAATTATTTTAAATAATTATTTTTATTTATTTATTTTTTATTTTTAAGATTTTATTTAATTTTATTTTTTTTTTTTTATTTTATTTTTATATTATAATTTTTATATTTTTTTTTTATTTTTATATTTTTTATTTAAGATTTTATTTTATTTAATAGTTATTTTTATTTTTTATTTATTTTTATATTTTTTTTTATTTAATAATTTATATTTTTTTTATTTTTATTTTTTTTATATTTTTTTTATTTTTTATTTTTTTTATATTTATTTTTTTTTATATTATTTTTATTATTTTTTTTTTATTATTTTATATTTATTATTAATTTTTTATTTTAATTTATTTAATTTTTATAAATTTTTTTTTTTATTTATTTTTTTTTTTTAATATTTAATTTATTATTAATTATTTTTATATTTTATTTTTTATTTTATTTTTATTATATTTTTTTTTTTTTAATTTATTAATTAATATTATTTTTTATTTTTTTTAATTTATTTATTTTTTTATTTTAATTTTTTTTTTTATATTATTTTATTTTTTTAATAATTTAATTTTTTTTTTTATTTAATTATTTTTTTTATTAATTTTTTATTTTTTATAAGTTTTTTTTTTTATTTTTTTATTATATTATTATTATTTAGTATTTTTTTTTTTTTTTTTATTTTTTTTTTTTATTTTAAGATTTATTTAATTTTTTTATTTATAATTTATTTTTTTTATTTTAAGTTTTTAATTATATTTATTTTTTAATTATATTTTTTTAGTTTTATTATTTTTTTTTTATTTTTATTATTAATTTATTTAATTATTTTTATTTATTTTTAAGTTTTTTATATTATTATTTTAGTTTTATATTTATTTTAATTATTTTTATATATATTTTTATAATTTTTTTTTTATTTATTTTTATTTTTTATTATTTAAGTTTTTTTTTTTTTTTATATATTTTATTATAAGTTATATTTTTATATTTTTTTTTATATTATTTTATTTAATTATTAGTTAATATTTTATTATTAAGTTTTTTTTTTATTTTTATATTTAATTTTTATAATTATTTTTTATTTTTTATTATATATATTTTTATTTATATATATTTTTTTTTTTTTATTTTTTTTTTTTTTTATTATATTTTAATATTTATTTTTATTTAATTATTTATTTTTATTAATATTTTTATTTTTTATTTTTTTTTATATTTTATTTTTTATTTATTTTATATTTAAGTTTATTTAAATTTTATTTTTTATTATTTATTTTTATTTTTATTTTTTATATTTTTTAGTTTTTTATTATTTTAATATATTTATATTATTTTAAGTTTATTATATATTTTTTTAAGTATAGTTTATATAATTTTTTTTTTTTTTTATATTATTTTTAAGTTATATATTTTTATATTTTTTTTTATAGTATTTTTTCTTATTTTATATTTTATTTATTTTTTTTTAATTATTATTTAATATTTTTTTTTTTATTTTTTTATTATTTTAGTTATTTATTTTTTTTTTAAGTTTTTTAATATATTTATATTATTTTATTTTTTTTTTTTTATTAATTATTTTATAATTTATATTTTTAAGTTATATTATTTATTTTTTATTTTTAAGTTTATATAAGTTTATTATTTTTTAATTATTTTTTAATATTATTTATTTTTTTTTTATATTTTATTTTTTAGTAATTTATTTTATTTTTTTTTTATTTTTAATTAAGTTTTTTTTTTTATTATATTTTAATTATTTTTTTTTAATTATTTTATTTTTAAAATTTATTTTTATTTTTTTTTTTATTATTTATTTTTTTTTAATTTATTTTTTTATTATTAATATTTAATTTAGTATTTTTTTTTATTTAAATTTATTTATTATTATATATAAGTTTATTTTATTTATTATTTTTTTTTATTATTATATTTATTTAATATTTTTTATTTTAATTTTTTATTTATTATTATTTTTTAATTATTTTTATTATTTTTTTTATTTTTATTTTTAATAAGTTTATTTTTTTTTTTTTATAATTTTTTTATTATATATTTTTATTTTTATTTATTATTTAATAAGTTTTTTTTATTAATTAATTTTTTTTATTTTATTATTTTTTTTTAATTTATTAATTTATTATTTTTTAATTTATTTATATTTTAATAATTTATTTTTTATTTTATTATTTTTATTATTTTTTATTTTTAAGTTATTATTATTATTTTTTATTTTATATTTTTTATTATTTAATTTTTTATAGTTATTTTTATAATATTTTAAGTATATTTTATATTATTTTATTTAATTTTTTTTAATTATTTTTTATTTTTTTTTTTTTTAAGTTTTTAATTTTATATATATTTTTTTTTTTTAATTAATATTTTTTTATATATTTTAATTTTTTTTTTTATTTATATATTTTATATTTTTTTATTATAATTTTTTTTATTTTTTTTTATTAAGATTATATTTTTTAAGTATTTAATTTATTTTTTTATTATATTTATTTTTTTTATTTTTTTTTATTTTATATTTATTTTATTATATTTATTTTATAATTTTTTTTAATTTTTTTAATTTTAGTTTTTAATTATTTAAATATATTATTTTTAATATTTTTTATTTTTTTATTTTTTTTATTATTTAAGTTTTTTTATTTTTTTTTATTAAGTAAGTATTTTTTTTTTTCTTTTAATATTTATTATTTAATTTTTATTATTATTTTTTTAATTTTTTATTAATATTTTATTTTTTTTTATTATTTTTTATTTTTTTTTTTATTTTTTTTATTTTTATTTTTCTTTAATATTATTTATTATTTATAAGTTTTTATTTAATTTTATTTTTATTTTTTTTTTTTTTTATTTTTTTTTTTTTTTTTTTATTTTATTTTTTTTTTACTTTTTTTTATTTTATTTTTTATTTTTTTATTATTTTTAATAGTTATATATTTTTTTTTTATAATTATTATTTATTTTTAATTTTTTTTATTTTTTTTTTTAAGTATATTATTTTATTTTTTTTTTTTTATTTATTTATAATTATTTTATTTTTTAAGTTTATTTTATATTTAATTTTTTTTATATTTTTTTATTTTTATTTATTTTTATTTATTATTTTTTTATATTATTATTATTAGTAGTTTTTTATTTTTTTTTTTTTATTTATATATTTAAGTTATTTATTTTTTTATTATATTTAATATATTTAAGTTTTATTTATTTTTTTTTTATAGTTTTTTTTTATTTTTATTTTATATTTATATTTTTTATTAATTTTTTAAGTATTTTTTTTTTTAATTTTATTATATTTAATTTATATTATAGTTTTATTATTTTATATTTATTTTATTTTTTATATTTTTTAATTATTTTTTTTTAATAAGTATATTTTAAGTTTTATTTATTTATATATTTTTTTTATTTTATTTAGATTTAGTTATTATTTATTTTTTTTTTTATTATTTTATTTTTTTATTTATTATTATATTTTATTATATTTTAGTTATTTTTAAGGTTTTTTATTTATATTTTTTATATTTTATTTATTTTTATTTTATATTAATTTTTTTTTTTTAGTTATATATTTTTTTTTTTTTTATTTTATAGTTTATTTTTTTTTTTTTTTAAGATTTTTAGTTTTATAGATTATTTTTATATTTATTTAGTATTTTTAATTTTTTTTATTTTATAAGTATATATTTTTTTTATTATATTTTTTATTTTTTTATAAGTTTTTATTTTTTAAGTATATTTATTTTTATTTTATTTAATTATTTTTTTATTTTTTTTATATTTTATTTTATTTTTAATTTATTATATTTTTAATTTTTTATTATTTTTTTTTAATTTTTTTTATTATTTTAATTATAATAATTTATTTTTTTATTATTATTTTATTTTATATATTTATTTTATTTTATATTTTTTAAGATATTTTTTAAGTTTTTATTATTATTTTTTATTTTAATTAAGTTTTTAATTTTTTTTTTTTAATTTTTATTTTTAGTTTTATAAGTTTTTATTTATTAATATTTTTATAATTTTATTTATTTAAGTATATTATTTTATAAATTTTTTTTTAGTTAATTTAAATATAATATTTATTTATTTTTTATTTTTATTTTAAGTAGTTTTTTTTTTTTATTTATATTTATTTTTTATTTTTTATTTTTATTTTTATTATAATTTTATTTATTTTTTTTTAAGATTTTTTAAGTTTATTATTTTTTTTAATTTAATTTTATATAGTTTTTTTATATATTATATTTTTATTAAGTATTTTTTATTATATTTTTATTTATTTTTTTTTTATTTTATTTTATTTTTTTATAAGTATTTTAAGTTTTTTATTTTTATTTATTTTTATTTTTATTAAGTTTAATTTTTATTTTTATTTTATTATTTTTTTTTTTTTAAGTTTATTTTTTTTATATTTTTTTTATATTAAGTTTATTTTTTATTTTATTAATATTTTATTTTATTTTTTTTTATTTTTATTATATTTTTTTTAAATTTTTTTTTTTTATTTTATAATATTTTTAAGTATTTTTTTAAGTATTAATATTTATTTTATTTTATTTTTAATTTTTATTTATTATTTATTTTTTTTAGTTATTTTTTTTTTATTTTTAAGTATTAAGTTTATTTTTTATTTATTTAAGTATTTTTAAGTTTTTATTTTTAAGTATTTTATAATAATATTTATATTTTTTTTATATTTTATTTTTTTAATATTATTTTTATATTATTTTTTTATATTTTTTAAATATATTTTTAATTATATTTTAATAAGTAAGATTTATTTTTATTATATTTTATTATTTTTTTATATTTTATTTATATTTTATTTTTTTTTTTATTTATATTATTTATTTTTTATTTATTTTTTTTAATTAATTTAATTTTAAGTTTATTTATTTAATTTTTTATTTTTAAGTAATTTTTAATTTATTTATTTTTTATTTTATTTTTTTTTTTATTTTATTTTAAGTTATTTTTTTTAATTTTATTTATTTTTTTAGATTTTTTTTTAATTTTTTTTTTTTAATTTTTATAATTTTTTAATTTTTATTATTTTATTATTTATTTTTTTTATTTATTTATTATATTATATTTATATATTTTATTTTAATTATTTTAAGATTTTTTTTTTTATAAGTAATTTTTTTTATTTTATTATTTTTAATTTTATTTTTTAAGTTATAATTTAAGTTATTTTAATATTTTAATTTTTTTTAATTTTATTTTAAGTTTTTTTTTATTTTTTATTATTTATTTAAGTTTATTTAATTTTTTATTTATTTTTTTTATTATATTTTATTTTTATATAATTTATATTTTTTATTTTTATTTATATTATATTTATTATTATTTTATAAGATTTATAAGTATTTATTTTTATTTATTTTATTTAATTATTTTTTTTTATTTTATTTAATTTATAAGTTTTTTTTATTTTTATTTTTTATTATTTTTTTTTTTTTATATTTTTTTATTATATAAGTTTTTTTATTTAATTTTATTTTTTAATTAAGTTTTTTTAAGTATTTTTTATATTTTATTTTTAATTTTATTTTTTTTTTATTTAATTTTATATTTATTTAATTATTATTATTTTTTTATTTTTTAATTATTAATAGATTATTATTTTATTTTTTTATAATTTTTTTTTAATATTTTTTATTTTTTATTATTATAATATATTTATTTTTTTTATTATTTATTTTTTTTTATTATTATTTTTTTTAAGATTATTATATATTTTTTTATAAGTTTTTTTTTATTTTTTTTATTTATTAAGTTTATTAAGTTTTAAATTTTTATTTTATTTTTATTTTTTATTAATATTTTATTTATTATTTATTTTATTTTATTTATTTTTATTTTTTTTTATTTTTTTTATTTTATAATATTTTTTAATATAATTAATTTAAGTTTTATTTTATAATATATTTTATATTTATAAGTTTTTTATTAAGTTTTTTTTTTAGATAATTAATTATTTTTATTTTATTTTTTTTTTTATATATTTTTTTATTTTTTTATTTTTTTTTTATTTTTATTTATTTTATTTTTTTTATTTTTTATATTTTTTTTTATTTATATTTTTTTAAGTTATATTTTTTTTTAGTTTTTTTTATATTTTATTATTTTATTTTTTTTATTTTTTATTTTTTTTATTATTTAGTATATTATTTTATATATATTATTAAGTTTTATTAAGTTATTATAATTTTTTTAATTTTAATTATTTTTATTTTATTTTTTTTTTTTATATTTAATATTTATTTTTTTTATTTATTTTTTAATTTTTTTTTTTAAGTATATATTTTTTTAAGTTTTTTTTATTTTTTTTTTTATATATTTTATTTTTAATATTTTAAGTTATTTTTTTATATTAATTTTTTTTTTTTTTTTTTTTATTTAATTATTAAGTTTTATTTTTTTTTATATTTTTTTTTTTTTTATATTTAAGTTTTTATATTTTTTTTTTAATTTTTATTATTTTTAAGTTATATTTATTTTATTATATTTTTAATAGTATTTTTTTTATTTTATATTTTTTATTTTTTTTTAATTTATTTATTAAGTTTTATTTTATTTTTTTTATTTTATTTATAAGTAAGTTTTATTTTTTTTATTTTTATATTTATATTATATTATTTTTAAGATTAATATTTTTTTAAGTTTATTTATTTTTTTATAATTTTTTTTTTTTTTATTTTTATTTTATTTTAAGTATTTATATTATAAGTTTTTTTTTAAGTTAATTTTTTTTATTATTTAAGTTATTTTTTATATTTATAATTTTTTATTAGTTTTTTTTATTTTTATTAATATTTTTATTTTTTTATAAGATTTTTATTTATTATTTTTTAAGTTATATTTTAATATTTTTTTTTTATTATAAGTATTTTAAATTATTATAAGTTTTTTTTATTTATTTTAAAGTTTTTTTTTTTTATTTTAAGTTTTAATTTTTATTATTATTTAAGTTAAGTTTATTTTATAAGTTTTTTTATATAATTTAAGATTTTTTTATTTTATTAATTATTTTTTATAAGTTTTATTTAAATTTTTATTTTTTTTTTTTTTTTTTAAGTTTTTTTTTTTTTTTTTTTATTTATAAGATTAATTATTTATATTATAGTTTTAATTTTATATTTTTTTAAGTTATTTTATTATATTATAATTTTTAGGTTATTTTATATTTATATTTTATTTTTTTAAGTTTATTTATTTTTATTTAATTTATTTTTAATATATATTTTTTATTTATATTATTTTTTTTTATTTAATTTTATTTATTAAGTAATTTTTTTTTATTTATATAAGATAAGTTTTTTTTTTTTTATTATTTTATTTTTTTTAATATAAGTTTTTTTTATATAAGATTTTAGTTTATTTTTATTATTTTTTTTTTATTTTATTTAAGTATATTTTTTTATTAAGTAGTTATTTTATTTTTTATATTTTTTTTTATTTTTTTATTTATTATTATATTTTTATTTTTAAGATTATTATTTAATTTTTTTTTTTTATTTTAATTTTTTTTTTTTTTTTTAAGTTTTTTAAGTAAGTTATTTTTTTTATTAAGTTTTTTTATTTTTTTTTTATTAAGATTATTTAGTTTTTTTTTTATTTTTAATTTTTTATAATTATTTATAATATTATTTTTTATTAAAATTTTTTATTTTTTTAAGTTTATTTATATATTTAATTTTTTTTTTTTATTATTTTTTTTTTATTTTTTAAGTAATTTATTATATATTTTAAGTAATATAGATTTTTTTAATTTTAATATTTTTTTTTTTATTTAGTATAATTTATTATAATTTATTTATTTTTTTTATTTTTTATTTATTTTTTATTTTTTATTATAAGATTTTATTTTATTATAAGATTTATTATTATTTTATATATTAATTTTTTTTTTTTTAATTTATAATTTAGTTTTAAGTTTTTTAAGTTTTTTTATTTAGTTATTTTTATTATTATTATAAGTTTATTTATTTTATTTTTTTTTTTTTTTATTATTTTATAAGTTATTTATTTTTTAAGTATTTTATTTTTTTTTTATAAGTTTTTTTATTATTTTTATTTTTTTTAAGTTTTATTAATAAGTTTTTTTTATATATTTAAGTTTTTTTTTATATTTTTTTAATTTTTTTTATATATTTTTATTTTATATTTTATTAATTTATATTTTTTTTTTATTATTTTTTTTTATTAAGATATATTATTTTTTATTATTTTTTATATTTTTTAAGATTTTTTATTATTTTATAAGTAAGTTTTTTATTTGTTATTTATTTATTTTTTATTTTTTTTATTTTAGTATTTATTTTTTTATTTTTTTTTTTAATTTATATTATAAGTATATTTTTTTTTAATTTTTAAGTATTAGTATATTTTTTTTTTTTTTAAGTTATTTATTTTTTTTATTAAATTTTTTTTTTAATATTATTTTTTATTTTATTATAAGTTTTTTTCTTTTATTATTTTTTATAAGTTTTTTTTTTTTTTTTATTATTATTAAGTTTTTAAGTTATTATTTATTTTTTTTAAGATTTTAATAATTTTTTTATTTTTAAGATTTATTTTTATTATTTAGTTTTTATTAAGATATTTATTTTTTTTTATTTATTTTAAGTTTTATTTTTAATTTTATATTTTTATTAGTTTTTTTTTAAGTTTTTTTTATAATTTATTTTTATTTTTTATATTATTTTTTTCTTTATTTTATATTAAGTTATATTTTATTTTAAGTTTTTTTAATTTTTATTTTAAGATTATTATTTTTTTTTTTTTTATTTTATTTTTAAGATAAGTTTTTTAATTTATTTTATTTATTAAGTTTTATTTTAAGTTATTTTTTTTATAGTTTTTTTAAGTTTTATATTTTTTTTTTTTATTTTATTTTTTTATATTTTATATTTTTTTTATTTTTTTTTATATTTTTATTTTTATATTTTTTTATTTTAAGTTTATTTTTATTTTTTTATTTTTTTATATATTTTTTTAAGTTCTTATTTTAATTTTTTTTTTTTAATTTATTTTATATTTATAATTAATTTTTTTATTTAGTTTTTTTTTATTTTTATTATTTTTTATTTAAGATTTTATTTTTTTATATTTTTTATTTATTTAATTTTTTATTTTTAAGTTAGTTTTTAGTTTATATTTTTTATTTACTATCTTTAAGATTATATTTTTTTATTTATTTTTATATTTTTTTTTTTATTATTATCTTTATATATATTTTTATTATTAAGTAAGATATTATTACTTTATTTTTTTATTTTTTATTTTATTATTATATTTTTTTTTTTTTTTTATTTTTTTTTTTTTTATTTTAAGATTTCTTTTTTTTTTTAATATAAGTTTTATTTTTTTATTTTATTTTTTATTTTTTAGTTTTTTAGTTTTATTTATTTAAGAAAAGAAAATTTATCTGAATACATTCTACACATTTAAATTTTTATCTCCTTGTACATACATATATAATCCAAATACTGTATTATATAAAGTATATTTTTTAATATTATGTAAATGTTGAACTAATTTTTATTATTATGATAACATTAAATACTTCAGACGAATTGACATGTGTAAAAACATTTAATCAAAATATATTAGTAATATATTCAGCTTTCTTTTTATAAAATATTATAAATACATTTTAATTGACTTGTTTTAATGCTATACTTATTTTAATTTTTTTAATAAAACCAATATAATACCTTTAATACTAGAGTTTGGATTTAAAAGTAATACAGAAATGTATACAATTTTAACCAATTAACTATTTACTCATTGCACTTTTTTATTATAATGTACATTTTATCATTTTTAATTTTTAAACAATGTACCATTATTTATCTATACTTTTTTGATAAAGGGATCTACAACCATGTATATATTATATAATTTGTATATACTTTTATATCCTATTAATATTTCATAAAATAATAAACCCAATATTTTAAACTATTTAGGTGTAAACATACATTTGAAGTATAAGAGATTAAAGTATATAGTAATAAAAGTAATTTACATTTGATTTTATCCTAAAAATGATGAAAGTATTATACTTTATTGTAGACTCTATCTAAGCATCTAAAACATTTTATTACTAAAAATGTGGTTTTTTCGTTCATATAGTTATTGTTGAGATTATTTTTAATTAAAATAATAATTTAATAGTCAATAAAAAAACAACTGTGAACATTAATTGATTAATGTTAGGTGTATTAGCTTATTAAATATTATTATGATATAAAACTATAAAAATCTGTACAAATTATTAAACTAGTATTTTATAATATTATATTTAGGGTTATGGAATATGGATATGTTAAAGAAGTGTTACATGGATACATGTAATAATCATATTATGTTTGTACATAATCATGCAAATCAAAATAAAAAAGAATATTGTATATAGTTTGTACGGGGATTTTTTTACCGTATTTTGATAGCAAGGCTTTTTTCCCTAGTTTCGTGAAATTATACACTGCTTAGTGAAAACGAGGTATTTCATCTTTTGAATAGCATAAACAAAACTATTTTGGAAACATCCTACAAAAAACATAAATTAAAAATTAAAATTTGTCAGTTATGAATAATTAAAGTTAACTATATTATACATTATCTACCTTTGTTGTCTGATGTTTTCTGTAATATAGTTTTTTTCTAGATACAAAACTGAAATTTATTCCAGACATTAACTAGTATAAAACTTATTGAGTTGATTGTAAAAAATAAAACGACGTGCTAAATACACGTTACACGCACGGCAAATAAATAAATTAAATAATGAAAAAAAAATTAACGAAATATTTTCTGTGATAATGAGGTATACACCGTACATATTGCGTCGGTTTATTAATTAGCAAATTTTTAATATTATTCAAACTTAATAAAAATGTGTACAACTATCGTTTTAAATGACTATATTAATTGAACTTTAAAGTTGTAACACAATTTAACAATAGACTTAACTAAATTATAAATTAAATTAGTATTTGTGAAGCCGGAATGCCGGATAATGTGTTTGTTTATATATTATTATAACGTTTGATAACAGTCGGAGAAATGCTTACGTCACAGACATGCGTATCACGAGTTGCTGACATACCTATTTAATTTGTCATGGGTATACACGTTTTGATGTAAAACGGAAATAAAACGTTATAAATAAAATTATAGATGTACCACGTTTTTGAAAAATCTGAGAAGTAATACATATGATTTAGTACAGGAAATAGTACGTTTTAAAGGAAAGTGGATATAGAACGTTTTGGAAAAAAAATCTATCGGAAGTAACACGTTTTGAAAAAAAAGTAATAGTTTAAGCCTAATTTTAGTTGGAACATAGTACGTTTTGATATAAAATAATGATTTCAATCGATTTATCTCTATTTTTTCCATAAGAATCGATATATTACTCGATTTTATTGAAAATGGAGATAAAACGTTTTGCATAGAAACATTAGAAACATCTCAGTCTTAGAGGCCCCAATCCCCCAAAAAGATTTTTAAAAAAACTGTAAATTCATAATAGGTACTAGTCCCTATAATAGGCTATATACAGTTTTCAGGAGTATATATTTTATAAATCATCAGAATTCAGGGGCATTTGTTTAAAGGCTCTGAATCATAATAATAAAAATATTTTTTCAACAAGTGTTGATTTTAGTGTAAATGCTTTAAAATTTCTAAAAGCTCTAAACTTAAAATTGAAAAAAATTCTGTTTTTGATTAAAAAAAAAGAAATAATATAGGTATTATAAATGTTGTAGATGAAGCACACGAACCTTTAGCTGCACTTGTGCGCCCGCCTATGATCGTTTACACAGCTAAAAAGAAACACACACATACATATCATTGTAAAATCAATACATTCATCACTCCACTCAGAATCTAAAATATAACTTTTAATTTTTGAAACAAACTAAAGAAGAAAAAAAAATTATAATATTTTTTTACCTACATGGCTTTATGTGTGTGAAAATAGTATGAACTAGTACACCGAACGTCTTGGCGGCCATGTCCTATATTGACATAATTTATAGTGTAAGTACTATTTTGTCACCCTAACTTCCACGTTTTGTCCAACGTTCTCTAAATCATTTTCGTGGTATTAAAAATAATAATTAGACGCATATATTTCCATATAATAATATAATGTGTGCAAGTTCTTATATGTTAACATTTTTTCAGCATATTATTGGGTTACGCAGTGCGGAAATAACAATAGTTAGAAAATATTGATGTTAACATACTAGTATTAAAATATTATAGTAGTATTTTAATATTTATAATCAATGATAATATGTATCTACAGTGTCACATATACTTAAATGTCAAAGTTAGTTCATCTTTATGTAAAGAATTTTACTTTAAATAATTGCTATAGGGATTTCGTTTTTGTAAACTTAAGTCAAATAAGTTAAGTCAATTTTTATTCTGACGGTAATATTTATCTTTTGTGTTATGGAAAAATAACAAAAGATATTTCTATATAGATGTACCTACTTCATAAATTAAGTGGACTTCAAACGGAGTTATGCGAGCAACAAGTGCGGGGATTTTTGATGCCCCCTCCTCCTAATATCAGTCCATCATGATATCCTTGTCCGTAGTGTAACAATTAATTAAATACAATTATTCAAAGTTAAAAAAAAGAAATATTTTATTGAATACCACTCAAACTTCAATCTATCACAACAACTTTAATATGTTGTAAAAATAAGTTCTGGCCAATCACGGTAATTTTACGAACAAGCGAGGGATCAGGAGTACCAACAATAACGCTAAGTGGAATTCGTACCTACACACAATTTGTACTCATAAAAACCACGTTTATACGATGGACGCAGATGAGTAGGTTCAAAGGAAAAGACACAATGGAGTTGATTTCCGGGCATATCCAAATAGTTATTTTATGATGTGCATACACCGAATTAGGTACATTGATACCGATTAAAGACGCTGCAATATTAACATAATATTATTGTTCACGCTCTGTATAACTGTTATTATAGATTCCGGTTAACAGTTGGTACAATAATAAAATAAATTATTGTCTGTTCGGATGGTACATTTTTCTATTTTAAAGAAATTATTGATTGGTAATTACTAATTAGGCACTGCGGATTCGGAACGATTTTGGTTCTCAGGGTTTGACTCGAGTTAATAATCTGAGTCGTTAGCCATCTAATAGATGTTTAATTTCCGTATAAGTATACGGAGCATACTTTAGGGCGCGCGATATCAAATTACTATTCCTAGTACTCAAATCGATATTTAATTTTTTTAAACTCCTATCTTCTAATTACCGTCTCGTTTTTTTGGGTGTGTCACGGTCACCTATACATTACAATGGCCGTCAAGGCGGACACTAAAGAAAATGTAATACCAAGATATTATTGTCAACAATTTGTTTGTTTGTTGGGAAGCGCATAACACGAAAACGGACAGACCAATTGTGCTAATTTTTTTTAAATGTCCGTAATAGTCCAAATAAGGTTTTTCGGAAAGAAAAATTAGAAATGGGGATATTGAAAAATTCTGGAAAAACTGAAAGTGCTTTTTTCGATAGGATTTATGTATAATCTCTGTTTGTTTATGGAGTTTCCATGCATTGGTCATAATATATTTTATCTCTAATATAATCAGTAGAAATATGAATTGTACATTTTTAGATTCTGAAAGGAGCTAGGAATGTATTGATTTTACAATGATGTGTGTTTTCGGTTTTATTTTATTACTGTCGACAAAATGTTTTTAGATACATCATGTGGAGTGGCCACCGACCGCGACAGCCGGATTTCGGAATTTAACGAAATTGATGATGGTACTTTTGGCTTTTACGGACTGTCGCCACTCGCCCGCCGCCAATGTACCGAAAATCGAATTGTTTTCTTTTGTTATAGGTATAATATTCTGTATTATGAAACCGGAAACATGTACCTATGTAGGTAGGTATGTCATTTTTTTGCTATGTCGTAGCTGATTTATGGTGTTTAGGA
>CM040630.1:18665649-18688641 GCA_022818045.1 Neotoxoptera formosana | reverse complement strand
GCTTTTTTTTTTATTTCGGTCCAGGTTTCTGTCTAGGCAGTGACGACGTGGATACGTGTTTTTTAATTTTATAGATTTGACTTATTCAGTACTAATTGGCAGTACTTTATCGTTAACATTTATTTTGACAGCAGGCATAGAAACATTAGTTTTCGATTCCGGATCTGGCTTATATTTAACATTTAAATTCTGGGTATCATTATCAGTCAAATCAATAACATTTTCATCTTCACTATCTAATATTATTGTAATTTCATGGCCCATATTAGAATTTTTGGATGACTGTACTAAGGAATATTGTGGTAAAGACTTAGCAATTTTCAATTTCTTTTGAGAAAAATTAGTTGAATTTGTTTTTTTATTATTTATAACTTTAATGTCATTTAAACCTATTTTTTTACTAACAGATTTGTTATTGTCAGTATTCAAAGAACCCGTATTATCGACCGATCTTTTTTTTGATTTCGGCCTAGGTTTCTGTCTAGGCAGCGACGACGTGGACATAATAACCTCATCTTCACTATCTAATATTGTTGTAATTTCATCGCCCATATTAGAATTTTGGGATGCTTTGGCCCTAAATAAAAATTAAAGTAAATTACTATTTAGTAAATATTATATATTTAGATTCATGGGTAGTATGGGTACTAAATAATTTGTTAATGTATGATATATCTAATTCAGAAGTGATGTTAGTATGTTACATTTAAGTACATAATAACATATATAAAATTATAAAATATACCTAAATAAAAATTAGAAATAAATTTCTTCATTATTTTTATGAAAATAAAATGCATTGCAATTTTAAAAAGAGAGGATGTATGTGACTACTCATACAATAGATACCTCCTCATATAGTATTATACCTCATCATTAAGTTAGATACTGTAATATATGTGTTAAATTTAAATTAAATTACAAATCATTTTATACAAAAACAATTTTACATATTATAGTTAACTGACAAGGAACTTGTGTTAAGTTTTCAAGCTTTTTGAGACATCTAAAAATTGTATTGACATTTTTAGAAAAAAATAATTTCAAATGTCTACAAATACCTAAAAAAAATTCAATAATTTAATCATGGATAGTAAATGCTAATTTAAACATTTGGGTAAAAATGCATGTATCTAGGGTTGTTCATTTTTGAGTAACACCAAGAAAACAAAATTGATTTTGTTACAACAACCTGTTTTGCATAGAAAATGTATTTTCAGTTATTTAAAAATGTACTCAACATTTGTCCTTTTGCCCACCAAAATACCAACTAGATCCAAATTCCTACCAGTAAGGCAGTAACCCCCTCCCCCCCTAAAGTTGAAAATAATAGCATTTTCACTGTGCCAAAGAGTGATGACAGACAGAAAAAAACACACATCATTTTAAAATCAATACATTCATCACTCCAAATCTAAATTCATTAAAAATCAACAATTATTTAAATATATATTTTATAAATAACTTACATGTTCCATTGGTCTTGTGTCTCTTCGTTAACTGCAACCGTATGAACCACACACCTTTTTTTTTGTGCCAACTTTTCTGTTTTAAAATCAATCTTTAATTGTTGTGCAACACCGTGTAATGATTTTACATCGTCCTGAAGTTTTTTATATTTTGTTTTCCAAAATGTAATGTTTTTTTTCAACTTATTTATCTCGGCAATATCATTTTGATCATTTTCATTTTTTGGAAAATAATTATTTATTTGCTGGTTTAAAATATTATTGAAGGTTGACATTGGTAGCTTAATTTTACTGTCATTAATTAATTTGATCGCCATTTCTACATTTTTTTCCTCGTCAGGTTGAAATGATTTTTGTTGATTCATTTTGAGTTCTTTTTTTTATATTCTTCCAATTTTTGCTACAAATTAAAAATATAATTCTAAATTAGTCTATTAGAATAAAAATTGAGTAAACAAATAGGTAATAATAAGCAGTTTAATAATTAATAATATCTATATAATGTTAATGGAGGAAAAGCATCTATTTTATATTTCTGTGTAAAATGTAACCAGACCATAGACCAGTAAGCAGAATATTTAATATAAATACAAAGAATTGTACAATTTTTGTAATATTTTTACTTGTTTAAGAGATTTAGAGATTTAGTTCTCAGAAGAAATGTTCTGTGAATTAAATTACTCTACTGTTGTGACACGATAAATTGTTTTGGTTGGTGACGTGCACATTGACATTTAAATAGTTGGTACATAATATATTTTTATAATAATTCAATGGAAACAATGTTTTAATAAAAAAAAAAATACAAAATAGGTTGTTGATTACCTATCTTTATAATATATATAATTCTACTGTACGTGTGTATGTCACCGAATTCCTCCTAAACGGCACAACCTATTTGAATGAATTTTTTCGTAAGCCTTTGGGTGACGCCCTGGATGGTTTATATTCACTACTAGCTGATCCCGTGCACTTCGTTGCCCATTAAAACAAATTAATAATGCCAAATCTATATGAATAATATATTTTATTTTATAATATAACGGTTGAAATATACTAAGTAATATCGTTACAACAATATTCAATTTATTTTGGGTCATTATGTATTTTTATTCGTTTTATCGAGAAAAGTCTGATCCGTCTCATTCTGTCCCGCCCAGCATTGCCTGAGGTAAATATTAAGTTAAGATTAACCTCAAGTGATTTACATGTATCCAAACCACCAAGGTAATCCACTGAATTGGATCGTGGAATTATGTGAGCAGTATATTATCAGGTAGGCAATCCACCTGCGGTGCATTGCGGACCCCATGAAGTGCGGAAGAGTGTGACCCCCCCATGCCAAAGATTTGTTTTTTTTTTATAAATTTATAGCTGAACCGGCAACGCTTTGCTATTGCAATATTTTTCATAGGTAAATTTGACCCAGTGAACTTAGTATCACCTACAATTTATTCATCTTTTATACATATATATCTGTCCTATACTGACCGTTTCGGGATTCCCCCGGGCTTTTATAGACACATTTTCAACTATAGACATATTTGATACAACGACGGCAAGTGCGAGTATATTGTAAGTTATTAGTACTAAGTGAATGACGGATGTCGGGTAAAAAGTGTTTTAAAGCGTTTATAGTTCGAACCCGACACCACTGAATACGATGTAAGGCGTTAATTTTTTTACATTATTGTTATTTTTTTCAGCACCCAATTAATTTATTGTTCCACACTAAAACCTTCCCCGAGTATAGACCTATTTAATAGTGAAAACCGAACTAAAATCCATTGTTTACTTTTTGAGATTTTTGCGACCAAACAAACAAACGCTGTTTCTTTATATAATAGTAAGATTAACGCCATTTAACCGATATAATAATCCTTGAGTTTAGACCTATTCATTAGTGAAAACTAATAGCTAAGTAAAAAGCGGAAAAACAATGCGAAAAATTTGCAATCAATAACATTAGTTTTTGTTTTATTTGACGGTATTAACTATTAAGGGATATGGTGGTGAAGACTTGGCAATTTTCAATTTCTTTTGAGAAAAATTAGTTGAATTTGTTTTTTTATTATTTATAACTTTAATGTCATTTAAACGTATTTTTTTACCAACAGATTTGTTACTTTCAGCATTCGAAGAAGCCTTATTATCAACCGATCTTTTTTTTTTATTTCGGCCCAGTTTTCTTTCTAGGCAATGACGACGTAGACACGCATTTTTAATTTTTAAAGATTTGAAAAATTCAGTACTAATTGTCAGTACTTTATTGTTACCATTCATTTTGACAGCACGGACAGAAACATATGTTTCTGTCCGTGCTGAGCATAACTAATATTAGTTTTCGATTCCGGACCTGCTTATATTTAACACTTAAACTCTGGGTATCATTATCTAAATCAGTTAAATCAATAACATTTTTATTTTTAGTTTTCGACGTATCTGATATCATAATAATCTCATCTTTATTAGGTATCTATTATTGTTGTAATTTCATAGCCCATATTAGAATTACGGGATGCTTTGGCCCTAAACAATTAAAGTAAATTACTATTTAAGTAAATGTTATGTATTTTGATTCATGGGTACTAAATAATTTGTTAATGTATGATACATTTAATTCACAAGTGATGTTACATTTAAGTACATAATCACATATATAAAATATACCTAAATAAAAATTAGAAATAAATTTGTTTATTATATTCATATGAAAATAAAATGCATTGTAATTTTAATAAGAGACAAAGTATGTGACCTGCATTAATATAAGCATAATCTACAAATGGAATAACTTTCAAAATATTTTGACGTTTTTTGAGTTATTTATAGACAATTGAAATCTTCAATTTTTTTATGTTTTTTTTCTAGAAATTTTGATTAAACCATAGAGTTTATCAACAATTTCTGAAAAATTAATACAAGGTTAATCATAACTGTAGAGCGCGGATTTCTATGTAAAAACATCTTTTTAATGAATGTATGCATAACTACGAGAGTAAGATATGTCAGCGATTCATAGTACAAAGAATCAAAATACAACATTTTATTTTGCATATAAGTGCATAATTTGATGTAAAAAGAATATATTTATAAAAAATCATATTTTTGCATATTTCACTAATTAAAAATATATGTATCGAAATATTACTAAGAATAAAAAAAAAATGTACATTTCAACCACGATTTTACTATCGTATTTTACTACAGCTGGTTACACACGGAGCGGTTTAGCCGCGCGCGGTCGCGGTTTTTATCCGCCGCGGATTTTCTTTAAAAATTAAACACCTATATTTAAATGGGTATATTCAAACGAAGTAAAATGGCTAGCGGACGACAGCGGTCGACCGCCCCGAATCGCGCTTGCTCAATTTTCGGGCGGCCGACCGCGTCCGCCAGCTAAAATTAAACTGTGGATTTCCAATAGCCATATTCACACGAAGCGGTTCGTCCGCCAACGGCCGCGGATTTATGGCGGTTTTTTCATTCATATAACAGCATTCATAATCCGCCTCGTGTGTAAGCAAACAGCGGATGCGGACGCGGACGTGATAGCGGTCGAAATCCGCGTCCGCGCTCGGTCAAGCCGCCTCGTGTGTAAGTTAAGTTTGGAAGCGGTCGCGGACGCTGATGCGAATAGGAACCGCGACCGCGCGCGGCTAAACCGCTCCGTGTGAAACCAGCTTCGCGTCGCTGTCGTATACACCTGCAGCGCGTCGGCGGCGGCAGCACGCATAAATAATTATGTACCTAATTGCACATTTTTCAATATTTATTTTTTTTTATATATTTAAGAAAAACATAAGACTGGTCAATAAAGTAAAGTTACTATTTTTTTCTACCTACTAAAGACTAATTTATTTTAACAAAGATTGTTATTTCATTTTTTTATTTTAATTTGTGTTATTTTGTTTGTAAATTTAAAATTAAGAATAAAGGTTAAAAAATATAAAAACATATAGGTAGTGTATATTAACTATTAATTATTATTTAAATAATGTTATTATTTTTTTTTTTATTATTACTTCATATTTATCTTTATTAATTTTTATGTTAAAATAAATAAATTGATATAAAAATCATATTTTTGCATATTTTACTAATATTTTTAAAGAATATTACAAGCATAATATATTCAAATTTTTAAGAGAATATAAGCATCATATTTTGGCTGTTTTAAGAGAATATAAATCCGCGCTCTAATCATAAGTAATACTTATTGAAATTAAAAAAATAATAAAAATCGTTAGTCTGATTTTTTTATAAGCGTTTTAAGTTCTTTTCAAATTCTTACAAAATACATCAAAATTACGAAAATGTGTAAGTTTTTTTGTTGTTGAAAATTCATAAAAGTGTTTCTATTCATATCTAAAGTTTGAAAATTATTCAACACCAGATACTACATAAGTTTTGATTATGACGACCATTATAAAAATTTCACCAGGAAACCGTTAAAAAATGTTAAAAGCATTTAAATTTCAAATTCTTACAAAATCGATTAAGGTGCCTGGTCCCTTTTTTTAACTGAAAGAGGGAAATATTCTACAACCCGCGTGAATCTTAGTTTTAAAGTATTTTAATCTCAAACTTTTAAAAGTCTATAAAAAAAAAAGACTATTTTAAGCTTTTTTTACAAACTATTTTTATTATTATTTAAAATAAAGTAAAAAATCCAAGCTCGATTTAGAATATTGTTGTGTATCAATTAAAAAAAAATTATCTGAAAATATTCAATTGACAATAAGTTATCCATATTCCCGTAAAGTAATTTACGTCAGTCGAAATGGGCAATTAATAATTCGTTATTTGTCAGTCCTATATGACATGTACCTGCGAGTGCGTTCACGTTGTTCATTTACGGGTGGTAGAGGGGTCTCTCACACTAATAACCATTTACACTACAACACATTGACAAGATCGTGAGACGCCGAAACAACATGTGAATAAGGTTGACAATAATTATGCAGTTTTTTTTAATTAGGAAATTCATAAAAAATGTTCAATTTAAATCTACAATTTGAAAATTCAACACAAGATTCTCTATATGTTTTTCTACCTTTCTAAAAAAGAAAAAAGTTTGCCGGAAACTCGAAACTCAAACAAATTTTTTAAGAGCGTTTGAAATTAGACATTTAATATTCACCAATTTTCTCCGGGAACGATTTTCTTATTGTAATGTAATTCAAAAATAAGTATCATAAACATTTGAAAATTTCACCAAATGTTCAGATACCTAATTCCTATAAACCAAAAAAATCAAAAAATATTTTGATAATTTTTGAGCTAATTATAGGCCTAAGAAATGTTTGGTTTTTTCAAATATCGTTAAAAAAATGTTGTTCTAACAAATTTCTTGAAAATTTAATACAAGATTCTTCATAAGTTGTTTAAATAATACACCAAAAATAATAAAAATACATTAGGAAAATTTTTTTTATAAGCGCATTTAAACTTCAAATTTTGGCCAAAATTCATCATCAAACATTTGCAAATTGTTTTGTGGTTAAAAATTCATAAAAAATGTTCTATTTATATTTAAGATTTGAAAATTTAACACTAGATTCTAAATAAGTTTTTCTTACGACAAGCGTAAAAAAATTCAATAGGAAAACACTTAAAAAAATGTATCAGCGTTTAAAGTTAAAGTTCTTACAAAATCCGTCAAAATCAATAAAATATACAAATTAATTTGTATTGAAAATTGTATAACATTTTAAGAATTTATACCTAAGGTTTAAAAATGTAATTCAAGGTCTCTCATAAGCTATTATGTAAGTGGTACTTAAAAAAAAGTGAAGCGTATCTCTAATAGTTTTTTATAAGCATCTAAAGTTGAAATTTCGAATAAATACGTAAAAATCATGAAATTTTGAATTTTTTTTGATTAGTAAATTCATAAAAAATGTTCTATTTAAATCTAAGATTTTAAAATTCAACACACAATTTTCTATAAGTTTTTCTATCTTTCTAAAAAAAAAATTTACCGGAAAGTCCAACTAATTTTTTATGAGCTTTTGAAATCGGGTATTAGAGAGTTCTCCCACACAAATAACAAGTTTTTTAAATTTGAAAAATTTCACCAATTATGAAAAAAAATTTTTTTACATATTATGCAGTAGTAGATGATAGTATGTATATATTAGTATTTCTTAATTATTATTTATTAGATATTAGTTACCTATTACTCGTATTATGTTATTTCGTCAAAGAAACCTAAAGACCTGAAGTACCTGGTAGTAAATTATTATGTATTATTGTATTATTTCATATCTGTATTTGTTTTGAGACGAATAATATTATTTTGAATGTTTTGAGAAAAAAAAGAAAAAATCTATATTAGAAAAATTTTATTGTTATGTGAATTAATATAATGATAATAAATGAATAAATAATTATTCACAAATGTATTGGTACGTATATGATTATTGATTAGTAATTACTGATTGGGTATAGCCGGTCTAGGCAGTGGCGTCATTTGGGGGGGGGCAAGGTAGGCATTTGCCCTTGTCTGATTTTAAAAGCAGCCCAATGGGCCGGTGTCCGGTTGTTTCCATTTAACCATTATTATAATTTATTAGCGCAAAAACATGCCTATTTTTATAATATTTGCAGAAAATATTATACTGTGTAATGTGTACTAAGAAATAATTGTCACAATATAAAAAACATTTTTATAAAACATTTTTAATTAATAATTGATAGTTAGAATATATTTATATTTAGACGCAAGCGGGCCGCGGGGATGTGCATTTGTTTGTATGTGTGTATGTTTGTAAGGAAAAGGAATGCGTATGCACAACAATAATAATAAACCTAAAAATAACTAAATAATTCTATGAACAAAAACCGATCGGCACTCTTATTTATCATTGATCTCAGACTTCAGTTAACTTGCGACAATCGTGTACTCGTGTATCACAGACCACAGTAAACTATTAAGTATTCTGTTGAATTAGTTCAGTAACCGCTCATTCTACCTATATTAAATTGTTTTGAGACGCATGTAAGCATGTTCACATATATCATTTGATATGGACAATATATGTCTCAAAAAAAGAAATGGGTTGTGCGGCTAAAAACCGTCATGCAAAAAAAATAAAACTACAGCAAGTCGCTCAAAAATCAAAAACAATTTTAGAAATGTTCTTAATTAATAAAAATTGTTACAATACTTAACAGAGTTTTAATTGGTATAGAAATATACAATTGTTTTTATAAAATATGTGGTACCGTATATTTGCAAATGATGTTATTACCCAGTTAATAAAAAGGATCGTAACAATTGGAGTAAAAATTATTAAAATTATGAAATAAGTAAGGTGAGAATGGTAATTTGATAAAAACGTAAGTAGATATGTGCTTGAGTGAGCGAAGCGAGCGGTTTTTTTTTACCCATTTAGGCCGGTCAAATCTATTGCCCCCCTCTGAAAATCTGAAATGACGCCACTGGGTCTAGGCCATCTTCAGAAAGCCTTGGACACTATTGCACTAGTCACTATACTCTATTCAGAATAAGAAACACAGTCGGCGAGGACCAGTTTTCGTCGGCGGCAGTCAGACACCGCCCATTGTAACCCCCATTGAATCAACTATTTGTTCGTCTGCTGAGCCGACGACGACCGACGCGACGTGGCGACGTACAACCACCGGTTGACTCAAGTAATCAAAATAGTGTACGACAGTGTAATTTAAGTTATTTGTTCACAATGCTGGTCAACAATAGACTAAGACGACGCTCCAGCCGACGGCGTTGGTCTAGTATCCGATTTTCAATGAAACAACGCCCATCATGCGCATAAGTCGGCCGCCGACTGTGTTTCTTATTCTGAACAGAGTATATAATAAGCAATTTGTATATTCATACAATAGACATAGGTAATTTTAAACATGTTCTTCTCTCAGCCTAATTATACAGGTGTAACTTAAAAAAACTTTTTTTCTATTTTTTTTTATACTTTAAGGTTTATTTTTATTTTTTATGTTAATGAATATAAAAGAAAATAAATTTCATGACATTTTAAAACCCTAGGTACTACAGTAGGGTCCCGATAATCCGAACACAGGCTAATCCGAAAGACGCGGTAATCCGAAAGAGCTGGAGAATTATCCATAGCTTTATTAATACATACCTATTATGTATATGTATCATAATAATAGTATTTTCCGGTAATAAAATTTGTCGATTACGTTTGTACATCGCACGTGTACGTCGTTCAGATATGAGAAGTTAGATATGAACGTCGATCACGTTCGTCAGTTGTGTGTACATAAAGATCATATTTAAAACATTTATTTGCCTATTTTTCTTTAAATGGCTCCACCACGTAAGCATGTTACATTAAAATTACAGGACAAGTTAGATAAAGGGAATAAATAATTATAATTAATAAATAGACTAGCTACAGTGCTATCTCAAGACAATTTGGGATAGGTGTATCTACCATCAGTAATATAAAAAAGAACAAGGAAAAAATTGAGAATTTTTACATAATTCATACAGATAAAAATAAATTTCATAATTTAAATTACAATAAAATTGATGATTTTTTAAGCCATATGTAATCCGAACGACCCCTTTCCCCATTCTCATTCGGATTATCGTCTATCGAGACCCTACTGTAATAACTATTTACACTCCAACACATTCACAAGATCGTGCGATGCCGAAACAATATGTGAAAAAGGTTTCCAATAATTTGCCTCTTAATAAATAGCCGGCACCGGGAGCCTTAAAATACTACCTGCTAAATTGCCTATACTGAACCCCTTAAAAATTATCCATTTGCAATACGATTTTTATTATACTATATATTATCAATGCATTATGCAATTTTCATTATATTTTAGTATCATAATCTATTTATTTATGAAAATGTACCTATTTTTATTATTTTGTCGCCTAATCTATAATATAGCTCAAGTACACACTTACTGACATTTGAATTTTTTTTACTGTGTAGGAACTTACATAATATGCATCTTTTTCTATCGTGAAGGAACTAACATATGTATTTTTTTACCTGTTAGGTCTCATGTAGGAACTTACATTAGCCCATCTATTATAATACACAGTCGTGACCCTCCCGATATTCCCCGAATGATAACGCATACTCACAGTATATTAAATAGTCTGATCGGGGGTTCGCGTGGAACCCGTTTCGTTGGGAGTGGGTAGGTACATAATTTTATTTTATTCAATTTACGGACATGACGGGTCCAATATATAATTCAGGAACGTACGCAGAAAAAAGTTTTTGGGGTGTTTTTGAAAAGCAGTTATTGAAAAGTAAAACTTTTTTTTTAATATACAAAATTAATTTTTTTTATGAAAATTAGCTATACTTAGTACTTACAATACTTTTTTAAAATATAAACATTTATATAACAAATAAATTACAATACTAAATCTAATTTTCGTAAAATTTTAGCCATTATGTTAAGAATATCTTCACAATTAACTTCTATGTCTCTATTAAATATTAATGAACAAAAAAATAAAAACTATTACGCACCTATTAAAATTGCCTATACTCAACTCCTTAAAAACCACGCAATTGCTTGCCTAATAATATACTGCTTGCATATTATCCGTGATCTAATGTAATGGATTGCCTAGCCTAGGTGGTTTAGATGCATATAAATAACTCCCGGTTAATCTTAGCTTAAAATTTGGCTCAGGCAAAGCTGGGTGGGACTAAATTGAATATAGTTGTAACGATATTACTTAGTATATTTTAACCGTTATATTATAAAATAAAACATATTATTCATATAGAGTTGGCATTATTATTTTTTTTAATGGGCAACAAAGTGCACGGGATCACCTAGTATTATTAAAAAAATTTGTTTGATAGCTAGGCTCAAAAATTACCGGGCCGTTTACAATAATTGTTATATCAATAGCAATTGATAGGTAATTTAGATCCCTCGAGAATTGGCGAGTGTTTATAGCGTATTTCATCAACCTTTATAGAAACGCTGAAAAGTGTCTCACACGTGAATTTAGTTTTAGTTATTTATTTATAGCGGATCGCCATTTATTACAAATTTCTATATACTATATATTAAAATATACCATTACATATTACATATTATTATTATAATACTAGATATTACGATTAGTAGACATAATGCATATTATAAATTTTTCATAAATATATTTATAAAATAAGCAAATATTTGGCACGGGAGATGCCAAGCGGGACAGCTAGGTTAGGTTAGGCTATTAATATAATTATAAATACTAATATATTAAAAAGTTTAATTAAATATACAAATGTATTATAATAATTTATATAATATGTTTAATACCTAGGTACATATTATCTGTTAAAGTTATGGCACTAAAAAAACTAAACAAAATTAATTCATACCTTGTGAAACGGACACGGTCGAGGTGGTTGAATGTGGTTCTGTGAATAGTGGGGTTGTGGACGGTATGATGCACAACACAGAAGAAGAATTAACTGGGAAACACGATGATGTACCTTTGAGGTATTATTGCAATTAATTTAATTTACACAATTACAAGTGAATTACGTGGTGTACACGGTAAAACGTGGTTTAGCGAACTGCGGTTCGGCGGTCGGCGGGGGTGTTTCGGCTTCGGACGAGGTGTTGTCAGTGGAGCGGCACGAAACGGAGTACTCGGCCTCTACCACCGATCGTACGTCCTTCGCGATCCGATCCCCCGCCCGCCTAGTGCCATTATGTGTCATGGACAATGGCGGCTAAAGAGTCGACTGGGTCGTACAGTTTGCGTCCCCAGTGGTGGACAAACAAGGATATTTTTTTAAAGTACCCGTATATATTTTCATGTGACACGTTTTATAACAACCTTCCTAGTATGTATGCCGACAATGCAGAGGTTCCTAAACTGTTCCTACACTATTAAATTATCTAATACGCATATGGTGCCGTGAATTCCGTGCCCGTGCGTATCATTATAACACACCCTTCGATAAAGAGACGGTGGAGAAAACTATAGTCTTCGCTTCTCACGAATCCATGGTAAGGTCGAATTCCGATTTTTAAACACCGTTTAGACTCGTCGTTTGGCACGGACCCACATGCACATATTATACACACATTTCAACATTGTTATAAAAACACAAAAAACAGTCCAGAATCAATGAATAGGTTCCCAGATCCATCTGTTATTGAAGTTATGCCGTTGTGGTATTATTCGTGCCAACGTAAATAGTATTATTCAGCCATGAAAAAATAAATAACTATTTTTCGTCTAAAGTGAGATGTATAGTTTGTAAATTATAATACTATACTATAATTGACATAATTTATATGACATTTAATTTAATACCCACATAATGTTGATGATGTTAAAAGCATTATTTTATATTTTTCATATAATATTAAACTCTTTTTCAATATTATATTTTCACTGTTAATTTATTAATATGTTTAAAATGTTTAATTTTATTTATTAAGCAACTCAAGTTTTGTATGTAACTTAGTACTAACTAATTTAATCGCTATACAAAAATACCAAATTGTAATATTCAACTTATCTAATCTTTTGTTACATAAAAAATATGTAAGAAAAAAATACAGAACTAAAATCTTTGTTTATTTGTTTAAGAGGCCTGCACGCGACCTGTTTTTTTGCTCAAAAACATGCCTTACAGGAAAAACTCTCACGCCTCGTAGATTGGTCCGATTTCCGTAATTTTTTTTTTGTTAGATAGAGGAAGACTTCTTACAGGGCGCATTGGACTTAGATTTTCAAAATTATTTTTCTAAGTCTTATGTTACAAGTTTGAATTTAATCCATTTTTACAACTTTTTAGTTTTTGTATTATCTTTTGTTTTTAGCAACGTAATTAAAAATCCAATGCGCCCTGTAAAAAATATTCCTCTATCTAACAAAAAAAAAATTACGAAAATCGGACCAATCTACGAGGTGTGAGAGTTTTTCCTGTAAAGTGTGTTTTGAGCAAAAATCACGCTAGTAATTTTTCTGCCTGGCGATTACATTGATATGTGCATGCGTGTGCGTATATTTCTCCCGCGGCCCGCAGACCGCACACTAATAATCATTTACGACTAACACATAGGTACCGGGCGGCGACGACGAGCTTACAAATTGCCTAAATTAAAGTTGCCCTTTATTAAATAGTCACGAGCCGGCCCCTTAAATGGCAATGATCTGGAAGCAGATTTTCCAAATCTAGCTCCTGTGGAAGTAACGAAATTGAAATACTCGAAAAACACGTCATATGATGTCAAATAGACTTATATTAGTAAATATAAGAACATATTGATGAATTTAACATTGTATCACATAATATAGCTATTGGTTAATTCTAATAAACCAAACAAAACAAGTCTACCTACATGTATACATGATAATGTGTGTTTATTTCAAAATATATGTACATAATATTATGTTAAACTTTTGTAAAAATAGTTAAAAACTGTAAATATTGAGGTATAGAAATGTGACATAATCTTGAATGGTACAGCAATATAGGACTTGTAAAAAAAATTGTTGCCTAACTACTTACATCGACCTGTTTCATCGAGTAATGGATTTACCCTGTGGGTTGTCGAATTGTCGTAAACTGTATATATTTATGAGACGTTCGAATATAGCTTGTAAAGATAGGTAGGTTGGTACATACAATTGATGTACAGCTGATGTTTCTCTTCGAGAACAGCGACACGATGAAACATTCACGAGTCTCTTCGTAGCAGGCTTTACAATAATCGTATATGATATTATATTTTATTATATTATAACATATTATCTTATTGTACACACGATGTTTACCGACGCTATATTCATCGCAAACGCAGCAGCAGGATATTTTTACCACCCCGCGCCAACATTCCTCATCGACAGTCGTCGCCGGGGAATGGAATGCGGTTTTAGAATACAAGCATTTTTGTGCCCCACCCATGTGTACCACGTACACCGCCCCCGCCTACCCCCCGTAGCTGAGCACACACAACTATAATATTATGTATGTATTTATATTATATATGGGCATGGATGTTATATACGACGTATATAATCGGGCAGATGTTTTTTTTTATAATATATACGTAGTATACAGCTGTTTATAGATAGGGTTGCCGGATTTTAAAATCACCAAACCGGGACAACATATTATTGAATAACCTTTTTTTTATATTGAAATAATAATATCCATTATTTTATTTTATATTTATTATTTTATAGTTAGAAATACAACAAAAAGTAATAATATAGGTAGTAGGTATAGTTATTATTCTCTTATGTTTATATATACAATTTAAAATTATTTAAAATACTTAAATTAAAAAGTTATTTAAAATTTATATTAATATTCACTGAAATCTTACTTATTTACTAATATGTTTTTTGTTAATGTATGCATCATCAATCATCATCGATTTCATCAAACTCTTAATTTTCCGAATCTCTTGATATTTGAGATCCAGAAGCTTCTGTTACTGGTTTTTGATTTGTGGATAAATATTTTGCAGTCTTATGCACTCGTATGAGCAGATCTTTCTTTTTCGTAATTTCTTCATAGAATTGTTGGCAGCGCTTATTTTCCAAATTTGTCTTAATAACTAAAGAAGCTTCTACACTTTTGATACATTAATTACCTCGTGACTTTGTCCAACAACTATTAATTAATGAAAATATTCTCTCCACTGCACTGTAGCGTTAGATCCAGGCAATGCAAATGCAAATTCTACAAATTTTAAGAAACCGGTACATATCCATGTCCCGGCCGGGAGTTAAAAAATATCAGGACTGTGTAGTGAAAACCGGTAGTGTCCCGGCGAAATCGGGACGAATGGCAACCCTATTTATAGAGGGTGTGTGCCTAGCTTCTATTGAGAATCCTTAAAATCGACAAAATAATATAATGCACTTGAAAATATTATACAGCTGATATTGTTATTTTTATTTGAAACATCTGCCTGCATCTACAAATACTCATATTTTAGGAAAATGTTAAAACTCGAAACGCCAAAAATAATGTCGTTCCATACTTTGTGTTATATTATAGATTATTAGATTAATATTTTATAATTTGTTTTAAGGGTTATGTAGAGAATCGTACGAAATTGTACACACGTACGCTACACTAAAAGGAACAAAGGACGCAATTGTATGTTCGTTCGTATAATCGTATGTATAGGCAATATAGAGTATACTCGTATATTCGTCTAGGCCAATGCTTCTCAATCTTTTTCAAACTGCCACCCCCCTAATAAGCAAAATATTTTTCAACGCCCTCCCCCCTCACTTCATTAAAATAAAAATAAAAATAGTATACATGAAATGTTTATAATTGAATAATAGGTAAATAATATATATATGGAACTGGGTTTTGTAAGTTCATTTAACAAAAAAAGCTGGATATTAGGTAGGTACATGTTAAACCATGTATCGGTGCACCATTACAAATCGATATTGCCCCGCTTGTTCAAAAATAAATATGATCGATATTCACTGTATTATAATTAAATATTGTAAACAAGAAGTAACTTAATACTACTGTGCAAATAGATTAAGTATATCTTAAGAACCTGAAACTTGTGAAGGTATTATTTTTTTCAGTCGGGTTTTCCCCGTATTCTCCTATCACTATTTGTAATTATGTCATAGTAATGTGTTACCAAATTTATCCAATCGGCAGAAAAAAGTCTGCCTAGTTCATGAAATTATAAATTATAAATCAAAATTTGCTGATTTTCTGAATTTGGTAGACAAGTTGCCGATTTCACGTTGTCGGCAAATTTATAAATTCGGAGTAACATATATATAACTTAATATCGCTAAACATACAAGGACACATAGTTACACAGCACTCTCAATCGATATAGATTATAAGGTTAATCTAACCTCTTAAAAATGGTACGCTTTCGACAGCCTTAACATATTATACTTAAAGTTGCCTTAAACGCATGCATATGTAATATACAATATATGCGAGTGTGTGTGCGATAAATATATAGTACACCACTTTAACGGTCTTAGCGATGTTTGATCGCACCCCCCCCCCCTCCTTGCTCTTTTTTTCTTCAATATTTAATTTTAATTTATATCTGTGGGCACTACACAAGAAACTATTAATATATATCATGGGGAATTAGATCATTTTCAAATAAAAATAATTGTAAAACTTTTTTGATGTCTTTGACCATTGACATTTATCCTGACTAGGGCTAGGATTTTATAGAATCCTGTATTTTTTTAATATATGGTTTTTATTTTGTATTTTTTGGAACCCTGGTTTTTAGATAAATTTTAATATTTTTTCTAATTTTAAAAACATTTTTTTACATTTTCATATACTTTTTTTTGATGATTGTTATATATTTGTTGTGGAAAAAAGTATCATTATTAATTTAATTAAGTAAGTACGAAAATATAAAATGACAGTGACAGTTATTTCATTATCGTGTATTATACAGGGGGTGAAAATCACCTGAAGTAAAAATCGATTGAAGTAAAATTTACTGTATGGGGTAAGAATCAACTGAGGTAAATATCGCCTGACATAACACGCGATTTTTACCCCCTACACTCTACAGTAAAAGAAAAATAAACTAATAACATTTGATACAAAGTATAATTAATAGATTAAACAGATATTTAAAATTTATGGGTAGAGATACTATATAACTTTGGATTTAAATTGGCGTAACAGGCGATTTTTACCCACCTACAAATTTTACCATAGGGCTAAAAATTGCCTAGCGTAAAACATTTTTGATCATAGAAGGATAGAACATTTTATATGCAAAAGTCCACTTTGCATTGTAGTTTGTCATTATATAGGTACATAATATTATGGTATAGGAACTGTGATATAAAATTAAACATTAAAGTATAACTATTATTTAGTTAGATACCAAAGTATACATATACTAAAATGTAGTGATATGTCATTACGACTAAATTAATTTTCAATATCAAAAGTTTGGAACCTTGAAGCCTTACTTGAGTCAACCTAACTCTTGTAAGATCCTTATGTGGTGTGTTGTATATATTTTTTAATATTATGTTATGTAGAAATATTAAACTAAATAGTTGTTTTGAAGTTAAGTAAATAATATTACAAAATAAGGATTTAAACCATGTCTTCTCTGCTTAGAAGATTTATATTTGCAGTTTTATAGCGTATTTGAATTTTGGTTTTATTGTAAGTATACACCTATACATTAATATAAACAGGTAAGTATAATATTTCAGTAGTATTTTATTTAGGTACATTTAAATTTATGTGTGTTTGTCAAATATAAAATAGTATAGAAATAAAAATAATATAATAAAATATTATAAAATATGTAATAACTAATTTGATTTTGTTTATTAATTATTTCTATTTTTATTTTATAAGTTGTATCAACAACTTGATTAATGTATAGATGATGCAGCTATCATGCATCATCATGTACTAAATTATTAGTTAACTAAATAGTAAATTAGTAGTTAACATAAACCAAAACGATTACAATTGTTATTTTTGACTTAATTCAATATTACCTATCAAAGTATACAAAATATAAATACTTTGAAGTATTGTTCTACATCGCAATACAGGGTGTAACAGGTCTATTTGACTAATGCAATAACTCTTACAACAGTAACAGTGATAAACAAGAAATAATTTTGAATTTTAACTCACTTTGAAAATTGTTTAAAAATTAACGACTTAATCAAATTAAAAGTTTTAAACTCCAAAATGGTTTTTAAATACTTATTTATGAAATAGCTATCTTTGATTATTAGACAAATATTAAATGAACAATTTTAATTATTTATTTTTGTTGTAAAAAAAAAATATATATATAATATACAAATTATAGCGCAGAGCTCTACAAATCATTACAAAAAAAAAAAAATTAAAAATATTGAATAGAAAAAAAGTTATTGCATTAGTCAAATAGACCTGTTACACCCTGTATATCGAATATATTGATATTGCGATATCGAGTAAAACAAAACGATATCGATATTGAAAATTAATATATATATATACACAATATTATATATAGGTAGTAGGTACAATAATGTTTATTGCTTAAATGTTTCATTTTTTAATTATTATTTTGTAGTTTATGATAGGATAATACATTTGAGAAGCTAAAGGTCTATTGTGATATAGCGTAAAAGACCAAAAACATTATACTAGGATTTCCCAACCATACCTTAAGATAGTTGGCAAATTAAGTATTAATTAGTTTATTTTTCATTGAATATATAAATATCGTATGTATAATATAATATATATATCAGTATAATAGTTGTGCATAACAATTTTGATAAATAAATATTAAACTCAGCTTTCAACAATTTTTCTCAATTAAATAAAATAAAAATGCACCTTATTATACTGTAAGTAAAGTATTAAATATTAATGGAGTCTCGATTTTTCAGCCGCAAGCCATTTGACGGACGCGGCCCTGTGAGAACTGAGAAGACGGCGACGCATGACGACACTGATGTGATGGGATCCTGGTTCTTTCAGGTGCAAAAGAAAACCTGATGCATTCGATTTGCGAGTAGGAAAAACTTCGGGAAATAAAGTATATGGAAAAATGTCCGATTTTATTTATTTTTTGTTTACAAAAATTCTCGATTAAATAAAAATACAATTAATGATTATATTATAATACTGCAACATCATTTTTAATTAATATTTTGTTAATATTCATTTCATTTACCAATATAGTGGCCAATGGCCAATATTAATTAAAAATATTTCCACTGATATTTCACTATTGGCCACTCTTGACTTTAAAGTATTGATCGGCAATCTTGTTGATGCCTTATTTCACAGTCCACAGTTAGAATATACCTCATATTATATTAAACAAAAATATTTAGCCATATCAAGTTTAGTTTATAATTTATATAAGTACGAAAATTAGGAGTTCTTGCCTTAATGCCTGTGGTTAAGTAATTAACCTGTTTGACGTATTACTAGAAAACGAGTACCTATATCATTGAAAATAAAGACATTTTCTCACCAGGCAGCATTCTCAATATTACATATTCATGCAATTAGTTTACGGGTCAAAGAAAATAGCAGATATCAAGTCTGTCGAACTTAGACGCATTCATCGAATACGGTGGTTGTCGAATGCGGTCAGAATACTAGTATGTTATGACTTCAAAGGTGATACGGTTGATTTTATGTTAGAAAGAATAAAAAAATTGGTCTAATTGTGTTGTAAACTTTTTTTCACTTAGTTCTAAGGTCCAATATTCTATATAATTAAAATAATAATAAACAATTTGATTATATACTGAACATTGTCTACAATTTCTTATCCAGAGTAACCTAATATATATATATATGGTAAAGATTCTAGCATACACACACGCATGCCGCACACAAAAATGTTTTTATTAATATAATTAACTAAATTTAAAATTTTGAAAAATTACATTGGCCATTATTGCAGCAAGAAGCCATTACTATTATTTAATTTTATTGGCCATCGTATTGATAAATAAAATGAATATTAAGAAATTATTAATTAAAAATTATGTTGCAGTATTATAACAATCATTATTTGTATTATTGTTTAATCAAGAATTTTTTTTATGAAAAAAAAATAAAATCGGACATTTTTCCATATACTTTTTTTCCGGAATTCTTTTTCCGACTCCCAGCATGCACAGAATTTCAATACTAAATCAAATAGTGCAAATACTTTCGTGGTTTTGAAATTGTTCAGTCATACAGCACTCCCGATGGATATATTGCCTCGATCCAACCCCTTAAAAATGGTACGCTTTCAGCAGTTTTAATATATTATAAATGTATACTTAAAAACGTGCATATTATATTTATGCAATAAGTTTGATGTGTGTGTATGTGCGTCGCCGTCGTGCGATAAGCGTCGTGCACTGAAAACGAAGAGTTCTGACATCGGAAAGAATTCGTCACGATGTGTATAAACTGTAATAATAAATTGTTAGTCGTACAAAAGAACGTATGGTTGTGAAACGTGTCTCGAGTGCCGAGAAAATAATATCATTGTTGAAGTGTAATATAATATGTGTGCGAGTTTTCCACACAAAGGGAAAGGGACCTTGCGCCCAAACATTAACCGTGCACGTGTGTAACGTGCACAGCAATGTACCGACAGAAAATTGGGTATAGCAGGGGTGATCAAAATTTTTTTTATTTAGATATCCGCATGTTTTCGACATCCATCGTGACCAGGGCGTAACCGTAAGGTTGTTTTTAATTCAGATTAGGGTCGGCGAGCGCCCGCACACGCGCGCACCGTACGCGGGTTGAAAAATCAGACACGCGCGAAATCTAAATTAGATATTATAATATGATCCTTCGCGGTGGGATGTTTTCGGTGCCGTGCCAACGAAAATTAGCACCCCGGGGCAACATAATATTTGGCACCCCTATTTGAAAAAAAACCTTTGTGCACTCGATTTACATCCACTGCACCACACTTACACAGCGTCGACTGCGGAAACGTTCAATATTATTCACACCTCCGCTTTGGTGCACGAGGCACGTGATCGTCGATTTAATTTGAAAATAAATCGTGCACAATCACCACATTAGTTTAAATTAAAATTTTTTTTTTTTATTTAATTACTTAATTATTTCAATAACCGCATTAAAGTGCGAAAGTTATTACTATTCACGATAGTAAATGGCATTTTGCACTGTATATAAAATAATAAAATAAACTATCAAAGGTCGTTGTAAGTGAAATGTATTGGATGCAAAATCGAATGCATCAGGTTTTCTTTTGCATTTGAAAGAACCAGGATCCCATCACATCAGTGTCGTCATGCGTCGCCGTATTCTCAGTTCTCACAAGACCGCATACGTCAAATAGATTGCGATCGAAAAATCGGGACTAGATTTAATACTTTACTTACAGTATAATAAGGTGCATCTTTATTGTATTTAATGGAGACAATAATTGTTGAAAGCTGAGTTTAATTTTTATTTATCAAAATCGTTATGCACAATTATTATACTGATATAATATATATTATTATATTTTACATAATAAATTTATAAATTCAATAAAAATAAACTAATTAATACTTTATTTTCCAACTATCTTAAGGTAAATTAATAAGGTATGATTGGGAAATTATAACATAATGTTTTTAAACTTTCACGCTTTATCACTATAGACCTCTAACTTCTCAAATGTATATTATCCTATCATAAACTACAGAATAATAGTCAAAAAATCAAACATGTAAGCAATAGTAATAGCAATTATAGTAATTATACTTACTATATATAATATCGTGTGTTTAATTTAAGCCTTCTATTGTGAAAAAAATGCATGTTATTAAAATTAAAAATGTAATTTGTCAAAAATAATATTGGTGGAGTTAACATTTTTTTTACATATTACAAATTAGAACAAGTGGATTTTACATGTATTGCGCAGTTAAAAAAATCGGATCTCTAGGATTTACATTTTACATACAAATATGGAACATTCAGTGGAACAATTGGACCAGGGTGGTTAGGTTATACGGTAGGGTACCCCGACTGGGTGAATGTAAGTTCCTACACGAGACCTAGCAGGTAAGAAAAATACATATGTTAGTTACTACACTATAGAAAAAGATGCATGTGTAAGTTCCTACACGGCAAAACACAGGTACGTATGTTAGTTCCTACAAGGTAAAAAAAGTTCAAATGTCAAATGTAAGTGTATACTTAAGCTATATTATGGATTAGGCCACAAAATAATAAAAATAGGTACATTTTCATAAACAAATAGATGATGATGATGATAAAATGTAATACAAATCGCATAATGCATTGATAATACGGTATAATAAAAATCGTATAAAAAAATATATTATTCGATTTTTATTATACTGTCTATTATCAATGCGTTATGCGATTTTCTTTAAATTTATTTATTTATGAAAATGTACCTATTTTTATTATTTTGTCGCCTAATCCATAATATAGAATATTATAGATTAAATATACACTTACTGACATTTAAACTTTTTACCTTGTAGGAACTTACATATATATATTTTTCCACTGTGTATAGGAACTAACATATGTACCTGCTTTTTACCGTGTAGGAACTCACACATCGCATTTTTATCTTTACATAATATAATATAATATAGTACGTAGGTACACTACAACGTATGCATAGGTTGGCATAATTAACATCATACATATATTAACATATTTTAACATTTTTAATAGATTATAATTCATGGCCTACTCATGAGTACACTACAATAACAATATAATAAATAACGTATTTATTTTGATACGTATTTTTATGATTAACAGAAAAATATATTATTATTATGACTTGCCACGACACACGGCACGTACGCGGCTGGCTGTCGTATTGTCTTCATGTGTTCCTGGTAGACTGACGACCATCTTTGTGACCAACGATATTAATTTTCAATATCGATATCGTTTTGTTTTACTCGATATCGCAATATCAATATTTTCGATATATTGCGATGTAGAACAATACTTTAAGAGGACGCCACACCCGCATGTGTTGT
>CM040630.1:18592585-18665549 GCA_022818045.1 Neotoxoptera formosana | reverse complement strand
TGTACACTAATGTATGAGCAGTCACATACTTCCTATCTTTTTAAAATTGTAATGAATTTTATTTGCGTACAAATACTGAACAAATTTATTTCTAAATCTTATTCAGGTATATTTTATATAAGTAATTATGTATTTAAATGTAACATCACTAATATCACTTGTTAATTAGATTTATCATATATTGACAAATCTTTAAACATACATAAAACAAAATGTATTAAAATATCTAAATAGTAATTTACTTTAACTATTGTTTAGAATCTATGCACATGAATTCTAACATGAAATTATAACAATAACAGATAGTCAAGATAAGCTAATTGTGATATCTGATAAGTCAAAAATCAAACTAAAAAATGAAAATATTGTTGATTTTACTTACTAGATGATGATACTCAAAATTTAATATACTGCAGGTCCGAAATTAAAAATTAATTTTTCTATGCCTGTTGTCAAAATCAATAATAACAATAAAATACTGACAATTAATACTGAATTCGTCAAATCTTTAACTTTTAAAGAATGTATGTCCAAATCATCTTTGCCTGGACGGAAACTTGATCCGAAATCAAAGACAATGTTTGTTTCCTTCTGAAACTGAAAATACTGTTTGTATAAAAATCCGTTTAAATGACTGTGAATTTGAACTTTAAAATGCATATAATAAAAACTGTGGATATATATTTTTATATTATAACAACTTACGAGGAATCTTGTATTAAATTTCCAAGCTTTTTGACCCAACATAATTTTTTTTATAAAAAAATCCTATAATTAGTTAAAAAAGTGTCAAAATATTTTTAAAATTGAATTGTGTATAGAAAATGATAATCCTAACATTGGGTGTAAATTTCTAGTGCTTATGGTTAATCGTTTTTAGACTTACGCTCGACTTTTTTTTTAATTTTCACTTACCCAAAGTTATGAAGAACATTGTACTAAATTTTCAAGTTTGTTTATTGATAATAGAAAAAAAAAATTAAAAAACCTAAAAATGTACTGTGCCTATAAATAACTCAAAAAAAGTCAAAATATATTGAACATTTTATTCTGTATAGAAAATGGTTACATAAACATTTGGTTTAAATTTCATTTTATAAAAATTTATATTTTCATAAAATATGTGTGAATACAATTTTCACCTGATTAAACAACTAACCACTTTTAAAAATCATCATTCATCCATACTTGTAAAAAAATTTGCCGGTGTGCAATTGTTGATTATTGTTCATGTGTGAGTCAGCCGTCAGGTGTTATATACATTAACACAATTATCACAATATATTTACTAGTGCATATAGCATATTGTACATTAAATTGCATTCAACTGTATTTCGAGTGTAAATGCTCACTAATCCGGGCATTAAATAATAAAATAATATCTTTAAATACTAATTAATATATGTAATAATATTGTCAACTGGCATTAATAAATAAATTAATGAATACATTTTGGAAAATTATTTATATGTAAACAAATACTTTATTTAAATAGTTAAATAGATGTCTACAACATTAAATGAAATATAGTTGCAATAATAAAATAAAATATTATAATTTCAAATAATAATGTTACATAAATATACTATTTTTTTGAATATTTTAAAACAATTATAATAATGATATTTATTATGGATTTATAGTGTATGATTGACCTTTAAACTCAAATTTTAAGAGAGATCGTCTTCAAAATATATGATAAAAGTAGTTGATAGATTAAAAAGGTCATTTAAATTTAGTTAAAGTGAATAATATTAATATACAATTAAATAGTAGAATATCAAAAAAACATTAAATTTATTTTCGTGTGTACAACTGATATATTTTTGTTTCAGTAATATTTACTATCATTGATCATTCCTGCATGAAATTCAAATGCATGAAATATTAAAAGATTCTAAAACATTCATTGATATGAAAATGAAAGTTTCACCTAATGAGACAATGAACATTTTCAAGAGATTGAAGAAAAACCCAGAAGACAGGCCAAGACCAGAAATGCCTAGAACAGTTCGTCAAAGACAATTTCGAAACTTGGTATCCCTCCAACTAGAACCCAAATCCATAATTTAGTAGCCAAATTCAGGATCCAAAATTATGAGATTGGGCTAGAGATTTAAATTTGATTTGGAAACGTTTAGGAAGAAAGATCGAGGATGATGTACGTTTACATCCCGACCTATATTCATTGATATAAGTTCCTTATCCAATAATAATTCCCGGTGGTTGGTTCTGAGAAATATACTACTGGGATTCTTTTTGGGTAATCAGAGGTCTTTTATTATGTGAAATGAATAATACAGCTAGAGCTAGAGCCCTAGAGGGATGATTAGCAACTATATATCGATGATTAAAACATAAGGACATATTTCTAACAGTTATATATTTATTATAATAAGTGGTCTCAGAACCCTGATAATTCTGCCTATGATAAAAACCTATGTCGGGGCAACAAATGACAAGGAATTAATTAAAGAAAACATAGAAATATTTGAAAAAGAGTTCATCTATTGGACAAAAAATCATACAGCTATCATAGAAAAATAAAGAATAAATTACACTTTAGCAAGATATAAAGAATCATCAACAGAACCAAGGCCCAAAACATATCGGTAATTTTAGTTTTAAATTTCATTGAATGTAAGCACAATTTAATTTTGTGTTAAAATTATTAATTGAGGTTACAGATTATTTTTAACTGAACACTAACATGGGAGAATTAATAATTCCTTTAATTTTTAAAATATCAAAATTATTTAATTTTTCTGTGGCCTATGTATCTTTATATTATCTATATGTTCATATGAATTATAAAAAATTACTTGGGTTTATTATTACCTACTTACATTTCAAATATTTATTATTTTATAATATTTTGTATTTTCATAGGGAAGATATCACTAAAGCACAAATTGTTGAAATGGATAGTGATAAAGAAAAATGTTATTCCGAGCTTAAGCTGCTGCAGGAACAGGGTGGGACTTTTATAGTCGTTGGTTCATACTAAACAGAACCAATTAAGGTAAATAACTGGTTACCTAGTGTTTTATTTATTGTTTATATATCCAATATAGGGTAGAACAATAACCTCTGTTACTTTAATAGTAACAACAAAATGTATATTGAAGACAATGAAATGCCAAGCCGTTTATTTTAAAATAATAGTTAAGCAGTGCCGTGCCTAGCATAATCAGCGCCCGGTGCCAAGAATCATTTCTAGCGCCCCCACCCCCTCTACTAAATATTTTTATACTTGTAAAAACATTAGGGTAGAGGCGGAGATAGAATCGTCAGATTAACCTTATTTTTCACATTAAACATTTTTGTCGACATGTACATAATACAAACACTTCTAAAGATGATATGTAAACAGGGAGAGAGCCTTTTTAAAATAAATTTTGTGAATAATATTGACAAATGCAATAGTGTTAATAATTATTATACATTTTATTAATTGAACTCAGAAATTCACCAAATCTGTATTTATAATATAATAGTTGTAACTTATAAGTATGAAATAGTATAAACCAGGGTTGGTAATATACGCGTATAAATCGTTTTATACGTTACATGTATAATAACCTACGTATAAAACGTATAAAATGACTAAAACGTATAATATGTTTTGTTTTTGAAATTCACTCTAAAAAAAATTAAAAATCTTTCTTATTTCAGATATTAAGTTACATTTATCATTTTTATACTAAGTACAAACATATCAGGTAGTTAGAAATTATTAATGATACATAAATTATAAATTATAAAAAAACCATTTTTGTTTATAGTTTTCTTTTTTCACTCTTTTGAATAGGTGCCTATCTAAATAGAAAATAATAAAATATTGCTACAGACACAGAGTATAACATATTTTTGTATTCATATTCTAAAGTAAAATTTGCAGTTGACAAGTTAATACATATAAAATAAATCCTTTTTTTTTTTATTAAATTTGATACTTTTATTCTTTATTATTTTATACAAAAAAAAACAATTACCCATTTACAATTATTTAATTAAAATATTAAAATTTACTGTTAAATAATAATTAAATTAATATTCATTGGATGAACTTTGAGTTTTTTAATTTAATGTTAAGTGAATAGTAAGTACTCAATAGTTTTCTGGAACGTTCTGGATTCAGGAGGTTTCAGAGAGAATTGTGAATATACAAGTAAGAAAACACTCTTTCTAACTGCGCAGTTCACGCTGGTAAGTTAGGTCATTTATTTGCCAATCCTTGTAATTCTGGATGCTTATTTTTAGTAAAAGACCAAAATGCAGTTGCTGATAGACCTTGTTTTTCAAATAAAATTTTAAATAGCCCAGTTTTTCTTTGTACTCAATACAAACAGGTCTTCAGTGCCGATTTCAGCAGAATTTAAAATAAAATCCTCAATAATATCTTTATGTTCAGGTGTCATTTTTTTTCCTTGATATTTTGGATGAAGAAAATTGACGATAACAAGACACATACTAATGAAATATAATAAATAATACACTATACCAGAAACCTACTTAAATTTTTCGTGTATAATCGAATTACAAAAAAAAATAAAAAAATTGAAAATGTTATAAATATCACAAGTGTCGACTACAATGAATTTACTATAAATAAATACGACTGCGATAAGATACTGATAATTATTAATAACACTACAATTTTCTATTTATAATTTATATTTCTTTATTTTATTGTTAATTTAAGTGTTTAAAATAAACTTTATAATTTATATTATAAATGAATTTTTAATTTGTATACAGTATAAAACGTATATCATTCTATGTTTTATACTATACGTTTTATACGTTTTATACGAACGTATAATACGTGTTTTATACTATACCGTATTAAACGTTTCAACCCTGGTATAAACATGTTATTAAAATAGGTGATAATCGACGAGAAAAAAAATATGAATTAATATTGAGTATTTTAGTAATATTAATTAGATTATAAAAATGCTTTTGGCGCCCAGTGCACGCGCACCTCTTGCACCCCCCTAGGCACAGCCCTACTTAAGTTATCAGCGTACTTACTTTATTTTTACTTAACGTTAACACTTCCAGATATTGGTTCTTATATAGCTCTAGGTTAAATTATTTATGTGGTTTTTAGTTTCTGAAACCATGCAATCTACAGATTGAAGTAGAATCAAATCTATCGTTTGAAAAATAAACACTTGATTTATAAATAAAGTGAACGTTTAACTTAATTATCAGTACATACTACATTTGATTCAAACCAGTAAGCATAAAATGCTTCCAGGATACTTACAAATAATCTATAAATTACAATAGTTGTACAGAAATAACTGTAAAAATATGTATTTAAACTTGTTGGTTAGGTAGGAATTGGGTATTGTTGTTGCAAATAGAAATAAAAAAATGATAGTTTTGGTTTACCTATATTGGTTACTATAATTTATAAATCATACATTTATTTTACATCACATTACATTCTAGGAGCATACAGTAGTCAAGTCGCCTTTAGGCACTCGGTATGCTATATTATTATAGGTACTACTAACTTAAAACCAGGTCTACACAAAGACAATACAATTTTTTTTAAAAAAACTGTACAATACATAATGAGTACCAACCAAATCAATTGTATTTTTTAGTTAAAGTAAAATAATTTTTTCTCCACACTTTTAGGTGTTTAATTTGGTTAAAAAAAACTGTAAATTTCCAAGAATATTTTCCTCTGTTAAATTTTTAAATTGAGAATTAGTTTCCAAATTGTAATTATTAAATAGAAAGTTTACAATACTGAAACATTTATAACTACTTAAAATGATGTATATTTTGACAAAATGTAATATTCATTATATTTTATGACCATTTTGTTTCATAATTATTTTTAATTGTAGTTAGTTATGTAAAATAATTTTGATTATTTTAATTAAATTATTTATAATTTGTAAAATATGTTTAATTTATTTTTAAAAATGTACAAATCATAATATACTTACAAATTAAAAGCTCTTAATAGTATAATATAACAATTAAATTTAAGTAAAATTAAGTTTATAAAAAATATATATATCTGTAGTATATCTAAGTACATAATGAGTTTGATTAATTTCATGTATCAAGAATTGTATTTAAACTAAATATGCAAAATTCTCTTGTTTATGTTAATAAAAAATTTCCATCAAATTAGAAAAATGTTTGAATTTGTTTAACATGGTTTTCATTTAGTTATTGTAATAATATCAACCCATCTATGATCCTATGGAAGTGACTATTGTTACTGATATATTATATACCAACTATTTAAATGTCAATGTGCATGTGACCAACCAAAACAATTTATCGTGTCACAACAGTGGAGTAATTTAATTTACAGAATATTTCTTCTGAGAACTAATTCCCTAAATCCCTTAAACAAGTAAAAATATTACAAAAATTGTACAATTCTTACTGGTTTTTGCTTACTGGTCTATGGTCTGGTTACATTTTACACAGAAATATAAAATATATAGATGCATTTCCTCCATAAACATTATCTAGATATTATTAATTATTATACTGCGTATTATTACCTATTTGTTAATTACATTTTTATTCTAATTTACTGATTTAGTATTATACTTTTAATTTGTAGCAAAAATTGGAAGAATATAAAAAAAAGAACTTAAAATGAATCAACAAATCTCATTACAACCTGACAAAGAAAAAAAAGTACATATAGTAATCAAATTAATTAATGACAGTAAAATTAAGCTACCACTGTCAACCTTCGATATTATTTTAGACCAGTAGATAAATAATTATATTCCCAAAAATGAAAATGACCAAAATGATATTACCGAGATAAATAAGTTGAAAAAAACATTGAGTTTTGGAAAACAAAATATAAAAAACTTCAGGACGACCTAAAATCATTACACGGTGTTGCACAACGATTGGGGATTGATTTTAAAACAGATGAGTTGGCACAACCAAAAAGGTGTTTGGTTCCTACGGTTGCAGTTAATGTAAATGAAGAGACACAAGACCAATGGAACATGTAAGTTATTTATAAAATATATATTTAAATAATTGTTGATTTTTAATGAATTTAGATTTGGAGTGATGAATGTATTGATTTTAAAATTATGTGTGTTCTTTTCTGTCTGTCGTCATCCTTTGGCACAGTGAAAATGCTATTATTTTCAACTTTAGGGGGAAGGGGGTTACTGCCTGACTGGTAGGAATTTGGATCTAGTTGGTATTTTGGTGGGCAAAAGTAAAAATGTTGATTACATTTTTAAATAACTGAAAATAAATTTTCTATGCAAAACCGGTAGTTGTAACAACTGACTTGTTTTCTTGGTGTTCTTCAAAAGTGAACAACCCCTGATACACGCATTACCAAATGTTGGAAAAATTAACATTTACTATCTTATTAAATTGTTGATTATTTTTGAGTTACTTATAGACATTTAAAATTTTTTATTTTATAAATGTCATTGCAATTTTTGGCCATCTCAAAAAGATTGAAAATGTAACACATGTTCCTCCTAAGTTACCTAAAAATTTATGATGTACGACGCAAATAAAAACCATTCCAGTTAATTAATTATTATTAAATCGTGACGTGCGATAACAAAACTGAACCCGCGTACCTCAATCTCCGCCGATCAATGACCACACCACCTGTGTGGCAGATGCGTGCGTGCGCTCCCCTCCCTGTACCCGTGGCAAAGTCTCATCAATCAACAATCACCACACCATAAGAGTATAAGACCTAACTATAAGCACTCGAAGTACCGGCCACTAATAATTATATAACCCGTGTGCATGTGACCCCCTCTCCTGCCGTTTGCCTGTTGTCGCCACAATCACCAAAGCTTGGTATCGGCCGACAGGGCAACGGCCTCTCACTCCATTTTTTCCTGTCCAGCTATATGTACGACGAGTAGACACCGTTTTGCCGGTGTGCTAAGGGGCGGCACACGGAACATCAGGCGATGGGTAACGTTTTTTTACAAATTCATATTATTATTTCACCGTGGCTGGTACTGAACGTGTATTATGTGTATCTGATATAGGGTTTTCAACTTTAGTATAATATGTCACTCGCCGGTAAACCGCCGGAAATAATTGAAACATGGAAAAATTACACTTTGCCATATGGATTTAGATTAGTAGGTTCAATCATAGTTTTTGCTGTTTGCTTATAATAATACATTTAATTACATTAATTTATTATAGATTGACATTGATTTCAAACAATTGTATTCCAATTGCCCTGACTTCATTAATTCGTACGAAGACAAATCCTGCAATGTTAAAGAACTCCTGGAAAGTAAAATTAAGGATAGTGCTAGTAGAAAATTATTTGAGGAGTACAAACAGTCTTCATGCATCACAGAAAGTAATTATATTTGTTACCATTATAAAAAATACTTCGATCGTAGAGATTAATGAGCTTATGAGTTTATAAACTTGTATGTATATACAATAATAAATTATAGAGTTTGTTGCTATCGTAACGTACTCCAAAAATCGAACGTCTCGCCGTCAATCGTGGTGCACGCCTCTACTGCCCGGCACACTCACACAATCGAAATAATTGTTATCGTTTGTAGCCTGTAGGAGTCTATGTTACGAATTTATATTAACGATATTAATATAAGTACAATGTCGAATATTGTAATAAGATGGGAAAAGGGCGCTCGTTGCTCATAACTCATAAGTTACTGGTACACATGAGTAGATGCCGAACTGAAGAAGAACCAAAAAATACAAATGTCACAATGTTCGTAATAGTCCGCATTTATTTATTAATAAATTAATAAAATCTCAAAAGTTGAAACCGTAAAAGAGTACGTCGGCGTCCCGACGCGTCGCGACCGTCGCGACGGTGGGATAGGATCTCCGGCAATATAATATCGCAATACGGTATTATGTCGTCATAGGTTCATAGAAGTCGTCACTTCGTCAGATGTCAAACAGGAACAAATAATAATATAACAAAAACAGAAATCGCATAATGATATAGAAAAAAAAATATCTAATACACGTAAACGCGTACCTAAACGTGGCGGGAGTGCGGGACAACAACGACGACGGTGATTTGATAAAAAAAATCGATAGGCGTAAAATAATAATAATTTATAATGTAATCGTCGGCCACGGTGTTTTTGTCGTCTCAATTTTCCGCCGTGTTTCGGGCGGCAGCAATCGTCGAGAACGACGGCTTTTCGGCATGGGACCCTGGTAGCCGGGGACTCAATTCGGCCACTGAATCCGGTGTTTTAGAATGAGGCCATCTTGTCTAACCTCCACCGCTGCCGGCCGACCACCGCCCGCCACCGATCGAAACTGCCCGAAACACAGTTTGAAATCGTTTCCTAACGCACAAAAACTGCGAACGCTCGAGCGTATTATTATTATGAGATCGAGCACCCGCTAACCGCGTACACGTTTTAATAAAGATCTATGATCATATTATCTATGATCGTTTTAAAAATTCATAATTTTTACACAATGTACCAAGGAACATTTTCTGAGGCGTAGCGTTTTTATTTTTTCGATAAAACAATTACGGCAGAAGTTATCGAGTCTTAAACTGCCGCGATTTGATGTGTTTTTTTACAGATGTTTACAGATGTTACAACGTTGGATTGTTTCGGAAAAAATAAAAACGCTTCGTCACAGACAAATATATTGTGACCCTAAGTCAACATAATATCTGTATAATATTTTAATCGTTGCCTTTGTAAAATTCTGTTTACGCAAAACGGTTTCAAATAATGTTTAAACAGGGGCTGCTAGGCATGATTTGACCGGTCCGGGAAAAAAAATCTAGCGGCCCACATGATCATATCCAAGATCTAACAAAACAATTACCTCAACTTTGAGAAAACCAACCCTGCATCCCCCACCTCTTTTTTAATTAGGAATAATATGAATCTAATATTACACTATTACTACTATACATTTATTATTTTTTAACTATTTTCTAATATTTTCAAATCTTCTAATAAATATAATAAATTATAAATGTATATTTTGATCAACTAAACTACTATTGAAACAATAAAATAGTTTTAACAAAAAAAAAAAATAAATATGAACAAAGGCTAAAAAATATGTGTTTAGAAATAACAAAAGAATCGCAAATCAAAGATTTTTTACAAAATGTATCATTTTTATGTCAACATTTTTAGCCATTTTTGATAATTATTAATTAAATTTTATTTAGACAATCTTTTATCTTTTATATAATATTATAATCTTATTTTTTTATATCTATTTAAATTATAATTTTTATTGTTTCAAGTAGTTCAATTAATAAAAAATATATACAACTATAATTTATTATTATATTTATAAAAGTAAAAAAAATGTATATATATTATATATTATTTAAAAAAAAATTTCATATTAATTAATAAATAATAATATAATATTATTAAATGGTAAATTTAAAAAAAAAATGGGGGGACAATTTCATCATCAAAAATATATCGGTTGGGGGGGGGAGAATGTCTTACTACAACGAAAACAGTTGGGGGGGGGGGGGAAATGTTCATTTACCGTTTGAAGTCTAATCGCTAATAATCTAATCGCTTTAGAACCCCCTTAAAAAATAAAAATAATTGTTTTATAACTAATATATTTCATGAGATTTTCAAACACTAATCATATTATAATATTATATACACGGCCGCTGCGGCTGTGTTAACAAGCGTAGTCGACGCGGCGGTCGTCAATACGTATACCGTGTACGCGTCGCCGTTGCGTAGTATCAAAATGTCACATATCGATGATGACGTGTGTGAATAAGGTGGACTTCTCCACTTCTCAGCCATACAATGAAAATAATTAATTATAGATCTAAGCTAGATTAAAAATTAAAATATAGGTATCAGTATTGAAGTATTTATTTACTTTTATTTGAAAGTATGTAGGTACATGGAATAGCTTTAATAGTAATATTTTTCATCGGCCTATTTTCGTAAATATAAGTAGCGGCCCACCGGGAAAATCTCGGTGTCCCGGTGGCCCTATCCACCCCTGTGTTTAAAACAAAAACATTTTCCATCGACATCAATTACATCAATCGCCTGCGTGAAACACGGCGACCGCAATGTTGTGATTACTCGTTTTCGGTAATAATAATTATTCGTTATTGCAAGCAAGCGACGTATTTATTTAAAATGCTTTCATACGTGTAAACGACTGTTAATCAGATTATAGCCCGTTGATAGTTTGCTAATTATTGCACTAAAAAACGTCAAACGATAATTAAAACGTGTACGGATTGACTTATATTGTTATTAACCCATTTGAACGCGATCATAATACCTATTAGTATCATAATACCCATTGTTTATATAAAACAAAATAATAAAATAAATTTAAAAAACGAACAAATTTTATTTTTTAATCACAAAATAACAAAAGTAGAAATTTAAATTTAAAATGACTAAAAAATATATCCCATTTAACCTTTTTTTTAAATTAGTTTTAAGTTTTTTTGTTATTTATCATGTTTTAAGACCTGAGCTCTACTTATTAGCTATAAGAATTGAACATAACATACATTTTTAGCTAATAAAAAATATATATAACGTATAGGTAGGTACATATATGAAATAATACTATTATATATACCGTCCTATATTATTATACTGGGAATGCTTTAGATCGTGTTTTCGGGTTTCTGTACAATGTATACGTATGTGTGTAGGTGGTCCGTGCAAAATCGTTCAGATGATGTATTATGTGTTTGGGAATCGGAATTCCTATACCTTGTAAGTTGCAGCGTTATACGAGGCGTTTGCGGCGGCCTGGTTATTTTTTGTATTATATTTTTTTTTTTGAGTGGTCAGCAGGTGTACGACAACACGACGCCTACTTTTGAATTCTTGTGGGGAATATCGATTGGTACATCGACTGGTTTCTATTGTCCGTATATATTCGTGTAAGTACCTATACCTACGGGCTACAGATTAAGGGTAAGTCGTACTACCAGTACCTGCGTGTGTGGCCGATGAAATAGACTCCCAGCCGGGCCCGTCGTTATAGATATATTTTCCGCCATAAAGCAAAAATAACATTATTGTCATCTGTTGTCAATTATATTTATTTAATTTTGCTAGTTCAATTTTTTTTTTTTTAATCGCCACCCGCGAGCAGTACATAATTTGCTTGTACTCTAGTGCAAGCTCTTGCCTCTTGTACTCAAAACTAACGAATATGTGGTTATATTTTTAATATTATTAAAAGCAGGTAAGCCTCCCTGTTTTTATGCATACCTATTAATAATTATGAACTGTAATAAATGACAACCCGACTTCGCTCGTGAAAAATGAGTTCTTTTAAAAATATATTTATACTAAATATTTTTATTTTAGTTTACTTTAGTTCACCGCTGCGGATAAATCGAGGTGTACCTTGTTTTGTGTAGGTGATTGGATATACCTATTACCTATAGCACTTGGTATATTTTTAAACGCTCTGAAACCTCAAAGGACAATTTTAAATTTTCATCAAAATCGGTCGAGTAGTTAAGCATACATTCAACTCTCATATTTGTTTTAAGATTATAATTTATTTAGTCGAGACCTAAATGCTCACTGTTTTGCAGTATTTTGAGAGTGTTTTGGACGTATTTGTGTTTGAAAATCAAAAGCATTATTCGTCACACATCAGATTGTTTTTTGACAAACTATTTTATTTATAATTAAAATCAAATATTAAACATCTATTTAAATATTAATTTATTTTGTATTTCATTAACCGTTTATTGGTTAATGTTAAAAATAATGAAAATAGAATACGAATAATAAAGATGTTGAAGTTATGTCTTCGTAATTTAATACTATTATTGGTGGATACTTGCCTCTTTAAAAGCTTATTAGTTATTATTCTACATTACACACACAATGAAATCTAATATAATACAATTTTCCAAATAAAATGTTTTTGGAAATAAATTATTTTAAAAGCAATGATATTATAAAATATGATTAGCAATTGGGCTGACAGACCATACGAAAAACGAATCTGATAGCGAACGTCGCTATTAAGTATATTTTATGAAATTATTGCTATTAAAATAATTTGAAAATATTATTGTATACATAATAATATACTTTTTATGTTTCAAGTACCATGTTTCAGGTACTCCAGAATAATATTTTTAAATGACATAATATATAACTAAAATCGTTACTCAACGTTTAAATACCTATCTAAACTCGTCGTGTTAGTTCTTAGTTATATAAACTAAATATTTTATGAATGTTACCCTCGTACACAATACCGGTGACCGAGCTCCGGTGGGTGGATAGCCGATTTCAAAAGCATTGTATTGAATAATATAATATATTATGTGTATATAGCTCCAAGAGCCGAATTCTTACAGATTGAAAATCCATCCATTTTAGTTGTCATCGTGCCTACATACTTTAAAAATATAATACACATCCGAACAGACCATTACTGTCTTCGGGTCCGTATATAGTGTGGGACATAATATTATACAGATACAATAAGATTGAGATGATCTCCACATGCGTGCTCGGCCAGTCTCTTGCCCGCAGTATAGATCGTCCTTTTTCCTACTATTATATATAATATTATGTATTGTTCACTGCCGAAAACGCGTCGTTTATTTTACCGAAATTCAAAAATATCGACGCTGTAGGTCCACACTCCACATTGTTGTGAAAAAGGTAGAATATTGTCATTGGCGACTCGAGAAATGTCTCAATAATCCAAATAAATTTATATTTAAGTATTTGTGTACACTATTTTCTTTAAACTCAGTTTCAAAAGACGTATCAACAATGTAGTAGGTTCCCTTTGTTATGGAAAAGATATAATAATATTATATCGGTGGCTCAATAAATGTTTGTTCCGAGTACATTATTAGTTTTAAATATGTTTTTAAAAGATAAATACCTTTCAACGTCTAGTGATATACATTATTATGTTCTCTAGTATTGTAGACATAATATAATATTTGCGAATTTTATTCATATAACCATCGATTTTATAATATATAAAATAGTATATTATAAAATCAATGGTATAACGTTATATTATTAGCGATTAGGTCGATAATTAAGAACACATACAATGTGATGTGATGCGTGGTTGTTACAGTGAATCAATATTTTACTTTTATGAATGTGTCGTGTATGTGTCAGTTATATGGCTTTCAGTTTTGATTATGTACAGCAACACCTACCGATTGTTTTAACCACACAACAAAATATGATATTATTTGATGATTTTAGTTCATGATAACAATACATTAGTGTTAACTTATAACTTGACTACTTGAGTCTTGATAACTTTAATAGATACTATAATGTATATTTAATTCCGTAAATAGTATAAATACTAGTTTCGAATATAGCAGGCAGTGGCTGCTCGTGATTAGGCGTGTAGGTTCAAGCTCACCATATATGCCAAATTTATCTCAAAACAATAGTTTTTATTGAATCTAATCGTTAAAAATTGTTAAATAAAAATATCGGAATGCCATTAAAAAAAAAAAAAATTAAAAAATATCTTTCGGCAAAGAACTATTATCCATCGTATTTGCTCCTAAAGTAAAAGTAGTTATATACACCAATCGGTAAGCAATACTGTGGCAGCAACGGTATAAAATACGGATATAGTTGGCAAATGAGGGGACCCCGAAATACAATGCAACTCGGTGCGCAGTTACTGCTGCGAACTGATAATAATTAATTAAAATTAAAGTTGCCTGCATTTTTCTGATTTCAATAATAAAGTTATAGACTTTCTTGCTGAATTTAAAGAAAGAAGACTCGACATTTTTATATACAAAACTAATTAATTACAAATTTTAATTTAAACTAAAATCATGTTGTTATAAATGATTTACATATTAATAAGATATGTTAATTTTACACAGTAAATAATATATATGTTAGGTTAATTAGATATTTAAATGAAGCATAACGATGATATAGTTATTTCATTATAATATAAAAATATTTTTCATGAAACTTATATAGTAGGTACGCAATTATATTTTATACACTCAATGACATTTTCAAATGTTTTTAGCAAAAATATAATTCAACCTACTGTATAAGAATAATAAAATTAATTACTTAATTATCAATAATATCATAAAATATACTTAAGTTATGTAGGCTGAAAAGTATGTGAAACGTATTTCCTTACCATTTAAATGATTTGGTCTTCTCCGGTATAGGTACTGAAATCACTAACCTATCAATAAAATATATATTTTTCATTTAGATATTCCTTATAATATTCCAAAATATTCCTTCTGAGAGTTTGGCACCAAGTCCGGGTTTAAATAAATTATTATTTTTCGCGGAATCGCCAAACAATGCAGTTTGGTTTAACATTATATACGCTCGAGTGGTATTTTTGTATTTTATAGAATATAAACCATCGTTAAATGGCCATCGTCGAGTATGACAATAATATCACACACACAATAATAATGTTGGTAGTGGTATATTCGATTGTATTTGGTCACGTATTTTCGGTCTCAGCCTTGACATTTTATGGAATAAATGGTTTTGTGATAGCGGGACGCCACGATTTTGCAAAGCTATTATATATTTCGCCTTTTTTTATGTGTTTAGATCTGTTTGTCTGTTTTACAACAATTTTACTATATTATAAAAAATTATACTTCGGGGCTCGGGCTAACCAAAGGCGTCGGGTCATCCGGCATGCCTTTCAATATAATATACTGTAAGTACCTTTTATAAGTAGGTATATTGTATATAATATATTATTATATTTTAATCTGTAACCCCTGTGACCATTTCTCTTACCCACTCTCTCTCTCTACATACTCGCCTGCGCACATGGGTGGCCACCGATGGAGTCCGCCGAGTCTCATCCAGAGGTCAGTACAGGGGTTAATGTATAATGTATAATATCGTTATTTTGTATCGGAAAGTTTGTCCACCACATGCAGTATATTGCGAATTGCTGTGCCATCGGTTGTCGAGCATGACAATAATATCACACACACACACACACACACACACAATAATAATGTTAGCAGTAGTATATACGATTGTATTTGGTCACGTATTTTCGGTTAAGGCTTTAACATTTTATAGAATTAATGGTTTTTTTCATCGCGGGACGACACGAATATACGCATAAATATTATATATTTCGTCATCGTTTTTTTTCCAATACGCACAACATTTTTAAAACGCTGAAGATGGGACGTTTAAAAGTTTAGAACTGTGCCAAAATACTTAAGTACAATAATAATAACAATCCAACGACCCGGCAGGGTCGCACTAAGTATAAAAAAAAACGCCTTAAAATGAACGCATCGGCAATCACAACGCGCGACAACTGCCGGGTATAATTACACGAAGCATCTGAAATCACGAAAAAAAATAGTTGTCCATGCATACCTAATTTATTGTACAATAATTTAGTTTGACAATGCACCAATCTTATTGGAAATGTTCCGTAGAAGTGCATGCTGCACTTTTTAATCCGATCTGAACATTATAAATGGAGTTATAGCCACATATATTATGAATTTTTATGGTAAAAAAAGAAAATGTTATTCTATAATATTCCCTGCGGCCCGCATGAAGTTCCCCGCCCACTGAGGAGATACACACACGCACTGACCGTACGCGCGTGCTTTGTCACAGCTCTTGCGACGGCGGTGTTTTCAGTTAATACGTAACGGCTCGCGTATATATTCAATATTGTTCTTTTTTGCGTCGACCGCCGTCCGTCTTGCACGTCCAGCGTTTTATGTTCTATTGACTGCTGTATTATAACCTCAAATACGCGCACGTTATTTTGACTGTGTATTATTATAAAAAATATTAAAGAATTAAAAATAATAATGATAGACCCGACGTTAGTACGATCACGAATGAATATAATAATATCTTGATTCGTTTGAGATATACGAGTACTTTGTCTCACTAAATTGTGTGGTTGCTATTCGGTAGATAAACTAAAATTATTTTCTGTGAGATCTAGCTGTAGTTTTCATCAAATTCTACAGGAAATTGTAAATATGTAATACATCAACGCCAGTTATAACATCATTTTAGATTCTGAGCGGAGCGAGGAATGTATTGATTTTATAGTTTTAAAATATTTTCTGTTGTATCACGAAACATGATTTATTTTTTACCACATATTTTAGAAAAAATTGCATTTTATTCTAGTAACATCGTTTAAAATACGGGCCCTATCACTATGCTCTGGAAATTAAATGTTAGGGCCCCAATTACAAGATGTCAAGGGGTGCCCAAACAGACGGGAGACTTGAAGTAATATAGGGGCGCTGAACGTTTGGTCACATTGACCCAAAAGCCAACACGTTTGGGTACAAATAGACACAACGTTTGGACACATAAAATAAAAGGTATTTTATAATTTTACCTGATAAATCAAAGAACGTTTGGGTACACAATACACATATTATACAAGACACGTTTGGGTACACTTTATAAACACGTGATCTAAAATAGTGGTATACTCATTTACTTTATCTCCAACCCAATTAATGAATTGCAATTGCAACTGCTGCACAATATATTCAAAGTTGACAACGATATAAAAAATTATCTATATGACATTGGTCCACTTTTTGTCGGAATAAATAAATACCTATAGATAAGTAAATAAATAACATAAGATTTTAATAAAATGAATGACTAAATATTTTGACTTAATATTTTATTTTAATACAATTATTAAGATACTAATAATATACATTTTTGGGAGACTATTAAGAGCCAACCAAGGTTACTCAACCTGGGTAACACTTTTAATAGGCTCTAAAAAATAAAATGTAAAAGTATAAAAGTAAAAAATGTGCACCTAAACGTTGGTACCCAATTAATGTAGTATTATTTTAAAAAAATATTATGTTACCCAAAGTCCCAAACGTTATATTGCTTTTTGGGGTCTGAAAAAAAGTGTACCTAAACGTGTGTTCCCAATCGTGCTCCCGAATCTCAGGTAAAAATATCGTTTTGTGCCCAAACGTATTACGGCCGTAATATAGGCCCCGACTGCGACAACCAGATTTTGGAATTTAACGAAATTGATGAAATTGACTTTCCTTTTTTCAACCTAACAAAGAAAAAAAACACAACATTGTAAAATCAATAGGTACATTCATCTCTTCACTCAGAATCTAAACATTTTTAATTGTAAAAGCCCATAAATAGTTTAAAAAGTGTTTTAAAAAAATGTTGGGAAACGCTATATAATACAAACATTTTGTGATTTTAGCAAGTATTTTTAGGTAATTTGCTTTTGAATCACACCAAAATAAGCAAAGTTTGTCGAGTTGTCAAAAACTGGTTTTGCTTAAAAAATACCAATTTTCCCTTAGGTCGTGGACGATGGGCCAAGGTTCTTTGAACAAATATCCGCTATTGTTCTCGAATGAGGATTGATCTCGTCGACCGGCCACCGACTACGAATAGTGGGCGTGGCTAATAAACAAAACGTGTTTGCGGGTCGAGAAAACACTCGACATCGCACTATGTCGGCTGTTGTATAATAAACGTTTCTTCGGTTTGGGGGGTATCATCCCGTCCTCTGAATTCTTATACTTATAGATACACCCAGAAGATGGCGATTTTTGGATACCTCAATGTTATACCCCCCTCTATTTCACGAACATCATACACAATTTTATGAACTATTCTCCGCCACTGCAGCAGTATTACACGAACGCAAAAGTGTTTTGTCCAGTCGTTCTGCAGGTTGTCCAGTTGTCTAGTAGTCCAGCAATTGAGTGGTTGTACATGTTCCTGAATTCCTGATCGATCGTTGCTGAATTTCAATCGTTCTCCTATTACGACCCGTGTGGCTGAATAAAGGTTAGTTATAAATTATAAATTATAATTTTAATAAATTTGATTGTAAAATCGTTTTTGTTTCAACTGTACTTTTTATTCTGTCAGGAGTCAATATTTGTGAAATGTACCTATTATATTATTGATTGTTCAATATAACATAATATATTAAATCGTAAATAATAATTAGATCATTAGTTAATTCGGAAGAGAATTTTTTATTATTCACATTTATCAATTTTAATATATTTTTTATTTAATCTAGGATTACCGCTAATTCTAAAAAGTTTATTAATATTATAGTATTTTTGTTCAGACAATTTAAATTATTTTGATTTACATATTTATAAAAATAATATATTTTTATTTATATGTATAAAACTAGATAATTTTAATGGCGAGAAAGATCAAAGAAATATATAATATTTTCAGTAAAATGGGAGTTTATAAATTGTAATTATAGTTAATTCGGAACAAATTTTGAAATATTAAAAAAAGTCTTGATTATTTTTAAGCGCAGAATTCTAATAAATTTCCAAACCATACATCTTATAGTTGGATAAAAACATCAAATTTAAACCATATAAAAGTTAAGAAACATAACTATTCTGTGTTTGTAATAAAAATAACTATTTTTATAATTATTATTATTATTTTACTATTATTAATTTACTATTTCGGAAAGGTTAATAAAATATATTAATTCATTTTTTTTTTAGAGGTTATAAAAATTGGCTCAGAATTTAGACTACTTACGTACCTATTAAAGAAGACAATATGTAAGTACCTACGTTATTTATAAAAGGCCAACCACCCACTTTCCAATCAGTTTTACATAATAACTTTTGTCGGTTTAATTTCACATCAGAATAATAAGCACGCGAAGTAAAAAACTATTGATAAGGTCCAATGAATTTTTTTTTTTTTTCGTAAAAAAAGGTATTTTTTTTAATTCTGATATTCGCCTATATGCCACTCTTAAATTATTGTTTTTGCATATTTAGTATTACACAATATTTATGCGTATACCTGTGTATTTCAGGAATCATTGCAAAGTAGTGATCGTGTTGTGGATATGCAGCGTAGCAGCTTTGGATGCATCATCGGCGATCGGCGTCATCCGCGGTAGTATAAACCCGTGGGAAGCAAATCAGCGTTATTGTGGACCATTGCTCGAAAGGACTATAGAGATTATGTGTGTAGAGTTACCTAAATTAAGGAAACCAAGAGGTAAGTGAAAGTGTTACAACTATAATATAACCACCTATAAAGACTATATTATTTTAATATACCTATAATGATGATTTTAATGTATATATTAATTGTTTATGTTATCCGTTTTAGATACTGTTGAATTAGTTAAAATGGCACGAGTAAAACATCCGTTTCTTACAAACAAATGCTGTGTCAACGAATGCAGCCTGAACTTTATAAAAGCGAATTGTCCAGGAACACGTAAAGGGTATATCCACATATCTAATTAATATTTAAAATAATTTTTAATATTAGTATAATTAAATATAATTATTGTATTCGATTTTAAACATCTATAGGTATGTAGTACTGCTATGTAGTATATACATTATATGATCAGCATTTATTAAGATACAAATTTTTATTTTTATTATCTTTTAACATATATGACACATTTACCAGCTTTATATTATAGTATCATCTAAGTTAGGGTGATCAACTATTTCGTTTATAACAGTATTGTTCCTTTACCATTATTTATGTGCATACCAAATTCGAAAATAAAGAAAATAGTCATTTGTTAATTTTCAAATCTAAATAATTAAATTACAATTTTGTAAGTAAATGAAAAAGCTGTGTACACTTTTAACTTTTAAAATGGTGAGCAATTAGGTACTGAGCTCTGCTATAGTGCTGCACAGTAGGTGACGATTAGGTCACTATAATTGTCAATGGATATATGTTAATTTTGATTTATCATTGTATACAAAAAATTATTCTGAGTGGATTGATTCAATGTTAATTACATGATATTTTGATATTACTATTAAATTAACTTATTTAACTATTAGTATAACGATGGCTAATGGATTAGATTAATTTTTGCCAAAAACATTGCATTTCTTATGTTAATTAATATTCAATTGTTATAGTAATGTTTATTTCCATCATATTATATTATTGTTATTAACATTTAAGTCAATACTACAATAACACATTACCAGTGACTGGTTAGGTTAGGAGGAGAGAGGCTAGGAGTCCAATGTTTTTATCTTGTCTAGAAAATTGTCATATAAACATTTTATTAAAATGTAAAGAACATTTATATTGGTTATTGGTTTTTGAGTAACTATAAAAAACTAAATCAATTTTGTTAAAAATTGGATTTGCCTAAGAGTCATCATCAAAATTATTGTGTTTTGAATAACAATGTGATTTACTTTATACTCAGAAATTTTCATTGTCCAAAAATCAAAATTATGTTATAATGTTAACAGATCTAATAATGAGAATACCGGTCCATCTACTACTACTATCACCAGTCGTTGGACGATTATTAGTGGTCGTTCAACTACTACCACCAGTCGTCCGACTACAACCACCAGTCGTCCGACTACAACCACCAGTCGTCCAACTACAACCACCAGTCGTCCAACTACAACCACCAGCCAACCAGCTGAATCATTGGGATATTTATACGATTTTCCTGGTATGTGGCCGATTATGGGATAAGGCAAGTGAGGAGCGTTGGCTATCTGTAATTTCCTTACATTAAAATATTTTCATTAGTTATATTTAAAATTTTAATTTTTTTAATTTCTTTTAATTTATAATTTTTAGTTTATATAACTTATAATCAATTTGTTTAAAAAAGATTTTGAATTCGACAATACTTAGGAGTAATGTAATATAATAATAATGTTAAAATAAATAAATACAATTTGACTATATACTTAAACTATATTTTTTTAAATTCGAGAAAATTATTCATCCAATCCAACTATTTTGTCAAAGAGACTTAAATGTTTTACACCTAAACAAACACATTCTTCTTTTACTCTTGTAGCTGATATTATGTTTATTCTATAACATGCACATTATGTGGCTCAGCAGTTCTAAGACGAGTTTCATCTTCATAACACAAGATTTTCAATCTGTCTCTTTGTATTATACAAAACTGACAAGGAAAATTGGAAGACAAAAACCTTTTGGTAAAGCCAGTAATAGCAGGTAAAAAAACATAAATTATCACCTAGGATCAGACCTAAATCAAAGTATAATTTTCTTTTAAATTATAATGTCATGCCATTACTTTGTATAAAATTGAACTCATCAATTATGGGTTTAAAAATAATATTGTTTTTAAACTCTTCTCTGTCAGCAGAATGAAACAGGAGAACCATAATTGCTTGATCACTGAAATATTCAAATCTTTTATGTTCCCTTTAAAATTATCTACAAAGTTTTCAATAAATTTCAAAATATTTTTAGTAGCCTCAAATCATTTTGGTGAAATATCACAGGTGTGTAACAATTACTCGGCATCATTTTAAACATATCACAGTAAAATGCCTTTTGTTATTTCAACCAATAGTTGAACAGCATTTCTTGGTGCAATTAGATTTGCATAAAGAAACACAAGAAAACAACTTATTGATTATTTAAAAATTCTATTGGTTCAGATACATTATCTGATGTTGAAATTATAGAATAAAATTAAGTTTTTTCATTGAGCTGTTGGGAAGTAGAAGTTTGTATATTGATGTCAGAAGTTGTTTCAATAGCGTCTATTGTTTTATGATTCAATAAATGTCTTCAAAAATAAACAAATTTCTTTGGCTCAAGGTTTAAAACTAATATTTTAAAGATGGTATAGAATAAGATGTGTAAAAAGGGTCATAGTATAAACAAATTGTTGATTACATTAAAACCAAGTAGGTAGCCATTTTGAATTCAAAATAATCAATTTATCTTTTTGTAAAAACATTTCATTGGAAATAAATGAAGAAATTAAGGGCCTTAGTAGGTACTAGCAGTAGTGTTCCCATAGGGTAAACTACATATACGCCGTATACTCTCAAGCTTTTTCTAAAATATCATGGCTATACTACGTATACTCTCAAACAATCCATACAAAAAGAAAAAGTACATAATTTTTTTTTAAAAATTTAAAGTATAGTATGTTTTTACTCATTCGTTGCGCGACGCTCAATAACGACAGTAACAATGAGCAGTTGACCAATACGTCGACAAATAATCGTTAAGAAAACAATTTTTTGTCAATTTATTTAAATAATTCATTTTTATAATTTTGTTTTGATAAATTAAAAATATAATAGTAATTTTTTTGATTTGATTTTATGAATTAAACCTCTCCACCACTCTTTTATCGTATAAAAAAATGAAATAACTATATTTTAGCGTTCTTCGGCATAGTATACTCACATAAAAAATAATGGGAACATCACTGGGTACTAGTATATTAAAGTATAATACAATTAAGGTTTGAAATATAAAAAAAGAATCCATTGTAGTATTAGAATAAATCAATTATTTAAAGATGACAACATATTTATAAAGAGTCAAGTGAATTATAGTTTGCATTATTTCACATTACTTTGTGTTATATCTCTGGTGATTTATCTGCACTATACCCACTACTACTAGGTACTACTGGAAGATTCATGCTGAAATTTAAAAACAAATTATTCACATAAAATATTCATAAATATATTTCATTGAAAATGAGTTCCTATAGTAATTGAGTAGGTACATAAATTGTATTTTATTGTAAAATTAAGTTTTGAAGTAGAAATAAAAGAATCTACTGAAGTATTAGAATTAAATAATTTAAAGAAGATAAATAATATTATTACTTGGAGCTAAATATAACATACCTATAAAACAAAAACATGACTTACCCGTATATTATTTTGTAATTTTGTATTATATCTGCTGGTAATTTCTCTATATTACTACTGGAATATTTAGACTGAAATTTAAAACAAATTATTCTCATCAAAATATTTGTTTAAAAATTAATACTTATGGTAATTAAGTGCTTGTATTTGATTATTATAAGTAAAGTTCTGTATTAGAAATTAAAGAATCCGCTGAATTTTTATAACAATTAAATAATTACAAAAGATAACATGAATTATTATAAGGATCAAGTTGAATAAAAATTTACTATATTATATTAATTGTATTATGGTATCTTTTTTAGGTTGAAAAAAAAAGTTACTATGTCAAATCATTTCAACAGTTATTAATGCTCATGATTCAGAGTAACATCAGTAACAATCACACTTTTTAGGTTTTACAAGATCATATGATCATATTAATAATTTTTCATATCAGAAGGTTTTGAATTTTGTTGTATTATTAATTTATATTTAAAAAGTTTTTAGTTTTCATTTTTTATATATATACGTAGGTATTGTTTTATACATATGTTAAGTTTACTAGTATATGTAATTATGTTGTATATTTTTAAATTAAATGGACAAAGAGTATATTAAATATATTTTATAAATTATAAAAAATAAGTAAACATTTTAGTTCATTCAAATTCAATTAGGTTCTATCATATTGTAATTCTAGTGCCCCTTAAAAGTAGTTACTCAATTTTTCACGGATGGTTTTGGCATTTTTACAGTTTGTGTTTGATCCCATTGGTGGTATAATTTGCAACGCACCTGATTCATTGTTGTGATTTGATTTATAATCTGAATTTGTAGAATATGAATTAATTCCTAAATAATAAAAATCATTATAGTTGGCTCATTATACAGTATAATTTTCCATAAACATATTCTATTATAAGTATATATGTTACTGTAAACAGTGTAAACCATACAAGTAAGCATAGGTGTAACATGATGCATTTATATGGGGGGGGGGCTATAGACTTTTTTTTCCTTGTGGTACACTGGTACCTATAGACGATGCTACCGGGACACTTCTTGTAAATTAATTCGGCAGTACGAATTACTTTGCTTTAGGTATATGCTTTTTCTTTACATTATTAAATAGATAATATAAACATGTTTCAGTTATCATACATGGACAGAATTATAGGGGGGCTATAGCCCCCTTAGCCCCCCCCACCGTTCCAAGCAAATGCAAATGAGGTAGGTACTATTATTAGTATAAGTATCGGTGGTGTAGCTGTCGACGGCGGCGGCAATAATTGTACCTACTCATCGTTATAGATGCTCGTAGGTAGGCCATCACCGGCACAACATTCGTTGCTGTTACGTTTAAACTGATTATTTCTGAATATTTTCCTCGGTAAGACTTAAGTAAATTAAAACCACGAAAACCTTTCTTTAATTGATTCATTAAAAACATTTTTATTAATAATAAATAATTTTTTTTTTAATAAAAATATCCAAAAAATTATTAAGCCTCTAAATAGCTTAAAAAATGTAAAATATCTTGAAATTTTTATTGTGTATATAAAATACTTATATAAACATTTGGTGAAAATTTCATATATTTACTGTTACTATTTTTGGTGTTAGCTTAAAAAACAAAATAGATTTCGTAAAAAATTGGCTCCGCGTAAGTTCCCGTTTTCTCTTAATTTTTCCGTCGTTTTTCTCGTTGAGGTGGAAAACTATTTTGAATTTTTTACTTTTGACTATCAAAAAATTTAACTAGATTCACTTTCCTACCGGAAAAGATAACAATAATTACTTCTAATAATAATTCATTCATTTTCGTATCCTTTATATTATTTACGTAATGGTTATGCTTTTACTTACTTTAACTAGTATTTTCAAACGTAAATATTGTTATTATCGACAATATATATTATATATTTTGTATTTTACAATCCGTAGTATATTATGATCTAAAGTTATTTATGTAAAATATAAATATACCATAATATACTTGATATTAATCTCATATATAATCGCATATTATATTAGGTGAATTACATTTTTTTTAAACAATAATATTGTAATAAATTACCTAGAACATTTAACTCAAGATTATGCAAGATCAAAAACACATTATTTTTAAAGACAAGATTGACTAATTTATGCAGTACCTTATATCTTCGCGGTACCTATAGCTAATCATTATGGCTTGGGTTTTGGACTCTAACAAATTTATAGCACTGAAAATAACTAAAATATAACATAAAAAATCTTGAAATTTTCATCAAATATTATGCCCTAAATTTATAGGTACAAATTTATTATAAATTTATAATAGCAACAAAAAAATGTAATATAAACTATACTACATCTTATGATGTAAATTGTTACAAACAAACAGACTTGTAAAGTATTCGAATATTTGTATTTAAATACTTTTTGATACCTAGGTACATTTTAAATACTTTAAAAATATTTTTCTTTGTATTTTAATCTCACATACAAAGTACTTTTTTTTTTTAGTTTACTTAAAATAATATTGTGTTATGCTTTTGAGAGTTTTTAAATTTTATCATATACATAAATGAAACAATAGTTATGACTGATGTCTATTCCGACTATCCCGATCTGAAATTTAACTTGACCTGAATAAAATATATAAGGTATTAACTATTAAGGTATGTAACATCTGAAATTCTTGAATTAATTTAAAAATGTATTTATTAATTACTTCATTGAAATCTTCATTAATAATTTTAATTAAACATTCGTGATAAACGTACAAATATTTTAATATACAAAAAAAGTATTTGTAAAGTATTTTGAAAACTTTTAAAATCTATTTGTATTCAAATAATTTTAAATTACAGTATTTAAATACTTATTCTAAATACATCTGATAAGTATTTTCAACACGACTGCAAAAAAATAATGATCTTGAATTAAATATTGAAAAACTGTTCAAAATTATCTGAAAAATAAAAATGTATTAATTCATATTTTATATAATTTTTAAATTAATTTCGACTTAGTAGTAGATTGTGGACAAGTTGTAGGCAAGGGGGAATTTATATATAATATATCAAGCTACTTTAGTCGTGGGTACATTTTAGAAAGATTTTGTGGTTTTTATGTTACCTTAGTTATAATAGGTTTTTTTTAATAATTTTTAATACTACCGAGGAAAATAATTTATTCAGAAACAGTCAGTTTAAACTTAAGAGGAACGAATGACGGTGATGGCCGTCCTACGAGCGTCTATACAACGAGTGTGGGTACAATAATTATTGCCGCAGCCGTCGACAACACCGCCGACCAGCTCCTGCGTCCCTGGCAGCAGGACTCACTTTTTCGAAACACTTGTTGCTTTCTATGCTAGCTATATTTTATTTTCACTTAGACCCCCCGACTATACACCGAACCTTCATACCTCCATATCACCATATTTCCCTCAAATCAACCCCATCTGATTCCAACATATCGTAGCAACATAACCTGATGCCATGACATTCTTGCGGTGTTATCTTAATCATTTTAGTTGTAAATAAATGTTCATTTAAATATTTTGACGACAAAGGAAAATACTACCGAGGAAAATGATACATTCAGAAACGATCGGTTTAAACGTAACAGGAACGAATGCTGTGATGGCGATGTCCGTCCTACGAGCATATTATTATATTATTATCCATACAACGAGTAGGTACAATAATTATTGCCGCAGCCATCGACAGCTACATCGCCGACCAACTCCTGCGTCCTTGGTAGCGGGACTCAATTATTCGAAACACTTGTTGCTCTCCGTGCAAACTATATTTTATTTTCACTCGGGCATCGCGACTATAGTACCACCGTACTTTCCTTCCAATAATCCAATCGCTATCAGTAGCGTATTTACGGGGGGGGGGGTCCATGGGGTCTGGACTCCCCACCATTGGCTCCATAAATACGTATCTAAAGTCTAATATACGTATAAAATATATTTTTATATTCTGTGCAAATATAAGTTGTAACTTGTAACCCACGATGTAGAGAAGATAAGGTGACACCACTTGTAAATATTCCGGTCGCAAATTATCTCGGCAGTTTGGTGTTTCCGACAGGTTGCGCCACCATTCGCCCGAAGGCCGGTTTTTATATTGTGAATACATTGTTTTTAATATAAAATATCAAAAATTATAAACATTTTTGTCGTTTTTTTATATTATTACTTCAAAATTTTAAACAATAACCACGTAAGAATTATTTTAAAGTAATTATTCTATTCAATTAGGTAACATTTAAAATAGTTTCGATTAAGGAAGTTTTATTATATATTTATATATTTATATATTTTAACAATGTTATGTACACAATTACAAGAGTTTTGACTGCTTTGCTAAATTTTTTTGTTTTTTATTTTTTTCTAGTTTTGCGTTTTGTGCATCACATACAAAAAACATTCTTGATTGTAAATAAAACATAATAATGTTTTTGGTTAATACATTTTTATGTTCATCACACCCGATTAAGTTAATATTAAACTTGTCTGTCCTCAGCTCATTTAATATTAAAAATAATAAATTTTTTGTATTTTATTTTTTACAATAATATTAAACTCATCATATTTAATAATGCTATTGGCCTCAAAGTGTAATTCACAAACATAATCTTTTTCACTTAATAATTTATCATCACGGGGAATATGTTTGTTCCAAACTTCCAGAGATTGATTACCCTAAAGTAAAATTAAATATTTTTTATAACTTCAATGTAATATATATTTTCTTAATGATTTTCACTTCTGTGTATTAACTATTTATCTTTTTTACTATTTTAATTATAGTGCTTTGTACATATTGTGTATAAAATCAACTTAGTTATTTTTATTTCATAGTGCATAGTGTACAATTTTTTTTATGTCACAATTTATGTATTTTAGAATATAGAAAATTCAGGCTATTTATATTATATAATCATACAATTATATTTACTACATATTTTAATAGAACAAAATTAGGTTTGTAATTAAGTTATATTTTGATCTGGAATTATAATTAATTCAAATTTTATAAATAGTTTACTTTATTAAACACATACAAATATGTATCATTAATAATGCTCTTTTGGAGGTACTTAGGTGGTAAAGACAAGACAATTATACAATTGAAATGTTTCCCTCAAATAAATCTCTATAGACTATAGTAGGTATTTAAAAATTATGACTCACCTTTGGTGCACGAAATAAAATAGGTGGTTTTTTATTTTCTACTTTTAACTTTTTGTTATAGCTGGCATAGCCAGTTTTGCATCCTGGCACAAAACATTTGTTAGGCATTTTTTAACAAATTAAGAAACCACATATGAAATATTTTTTAACAATCTACAAACAGTACAAACCATTAAGTGAGACATGTGTTAATACAAACAATTAGGAAAATTAAAAATAGAATATTATCAATTTATAAGTATTATTATTAGGTTTATATTATTATTTTAACTGTGAATATATTCTATTCTCTATTGTAGATATTATATCTTCTCTACATCATGCTTAATATTTAATTTTTTTTTTGTTATTATATATCATATAGGTATCTATATAAATATAATAAATTATGATTTTTTTATTTTGGTGTACTTGGGTCTGTAGGTAGTAGTTTGAGCTTTTATTAACTCTTTAAACTCGTACCTACCTTATACTTATGGTTTGTGGGTATTACTAATTCCATTTTTGTATATAATATATATGTCAATGAATAAATAAATATCATACAATAAATATGCATTTTATTTAAATCAATAAATTTGTACGATATGGCTACATAGTAAGTACATAACATATAATATTATTACAATTTTTACATAATAATTGGTACATGATTCCAAAACATTAGTATATTTTAATAATCTATATAATATGACTATATGACACAAAATATATTATGTTGACATGCGGTTTATTGACATTTGAACAGCAGTTAATACATTGAAATAAAATTTAAATGTAAATCTCCATTACGACTCGTATAAAAGTCGGCCTTCGAGCGAAGGGTGGCGTACTCTGGTGTTAAATTCTAAACTACCAAACTGCCAAGATTTTTTGGGTCAATATTGTACCATTGAAAGATACGGGAGTGTTGTCACCTTATCTTCTCTACATCGTGTTGTAACCACATAAAATGTTATTTTTTTACGTAATCGGAAAAAAAAATGTTATCATAAGTTGTTATTGAAGGTTGACACGTCTTGTCGTCTTGTCAGTTGGAAATCGATAAGAGTATATTATTTTTAGCCGTTAACAGCTTACCAGGCCACTTGGGGGAACAACTACAGAGTAGTTGAAATTGACCTCTTCTGTTTTGTAGAAAATTAATTTAATAGGACATTTATATAAATATATAAATATATAGTAATTTATATAAAGTATAAATATATATTTAAATATTTTAGATATTTTTTGCCTTTGGATTGCCTGTGTGTAAACAACTACAGAAAGAACGAATAGGTTTAAGAACTACTTTAAGTACTATTAAATTATTAGTTAATACTTTAAAAGAAATGAGACAGGATGCAGAAAAAGAATTTCATATTTTATATGAGAAACTAAAAGTGTGCGATTTGACTTTGAAGTAATTTAATGTTGAGTATTAAACTTTTAATATTTTAATAGAATTTGGCAAATAATATTGGCACAGAAATAATCAAAAAACGAACAGCAAACAAACAAACAAATATAGAGCGAATCCTCAAGTATCCTCTGTAGAAGATTATTATAGAGTGACAGTGTTTATGCCATTTATTGACAATTTTATCAACCAACTTACAACTAGATTTTTAAATCATAAATCCGTTTTTGAAAGTAATAGGTTTATTGATTTATCTAGGTTATTATAAAACTTTGTATTAAATATTATGTTTTGTATATTTTTATAGGGTTTGAATGTTTGTTTAGTTTAACATTTACTGATGCAGAAAAAATATCATTTGAGAATTTGGTTGAGTTTTATTTACCACCAGTGGAAAATGATAATGCTTATGTTGAAATTAAAATATGGAAATTAAAAATAGCAAGTCAAGATGTAAACATCAAAAGTGGGTTAGAAGCACTTTTGAGCTGCCCAAAGAATGACTTTCAAAATATACATTTTTTAATTAAATTGTTTTGCACATTATCGGTGTTAACAGCAACACCTGAAAGATCTTTTTCAACCTTGAAAAGATTGAAAACATATCTAAGATCCACAATGAACGAAGTAATCTTTTAATTATTTTGGAAAATATTTAATATCTACTATATAACAATATAACTAATTTATACTGTATTTTTAATTGTATTATTATGTAGACGAGGCTAAATGGACTAGCTTTGATGTCTATTCATCGGGACATACATCTAGATCAGGGGTCTTAAACCCGCGGCCCGCGGGCCACATGCGGCCCCTCCGAGTCTTTATTTGCGGCTCGCGAACACATTTTAAGTATAGCGTGTATTTTTTTCTATGTATTAATGAGAATTTTTATTTTGTATATTACCAAGTAATTTAACTGTGTACGGCCCGCGAGATTTAAAAATAATAATATGTGGCCCGCCGCCTTAAAAGGTTGAAAACCCCTGATCTAGATGTTGATGAAATAATCAACAAAATGGCATTAACTCCTAGAAAATTGGATTTTTTATTATAATTAATGTTGTATAATATGCTTAAAAATAAATAAATAATTAATATCAAAATGGATTTATGTTAATTCATTGTAATAAATTGAATTTCAATATAAAAATATAAAATATGGTAAATTTATTTAATAAAGAGTAATTGGGTGGCGTGGGGGGGAGCAAAGCCCCCCACGGATCTGTATTATGAAAATTGTCTGGACCCTCCCCATGACAAATTCCTAAATACGCCACTGATCGCTCTATCTGATTCCGTGGTAGCAACACGGCCCGATGATATCTCATCCACCGCGGTGTTATCTTATCTAATCATTTTAGTTGTGAATAAATTAACATTTAAATATTTTGACGACAAATTTTACAATGATGTGTTTTTTTTGTATACAAACAATACGTTTTTGATATAATGCTTCAATTTTATTCATCAGTAACTTTTCTGGTCGGAAAGTGAATCTAGTTTGTATTTTTGAAAGATTGTTTTTGAAAATTCCCAATTGTTTTAAAATAAAAAAAAGGTAGGCAAGTGAATACCTCTCTGCTGTACAGTGGAGTCAATGTTATGAATTTGTTAAATTTTAATTCACCGTATACGAAAACGATTTAGAGCGAAGACGGTCTGTCAGCCTACATAACCAATTGTAATTTTTAATGATATTATTGCTATTAAAATAATTCATTTTATAACTTATAATAATACAGTACCTAGGTTGAATTGATTTTGCAGAAAACATTGAATTTAAAAATTTGATTACAAGTAAACGAGAAACAAGAACCTCAAATATCTATCCACCCACCACCTCCTTAAAAGACGTTACGAACTCCTGCCAGACATTTTTGACGAAGCCTTGGACTATGCAGAATCCTTTCTAAATAGCGCTTTTTTAATATATTTTTTGATTTTTTGTTTACACTAAAAATACTTATGAAAAACCTTGTTTTTATATTTTCAATCCTTAGCTAAAAACTGATCATTTTATACATTTTTAACTACAAAATAATTTGCAAAATGTTCGATGATGAATTTCGGTCAAAATTTGAAATTTAAATGATTGTAAAAAAAAATTGTGAATATGTATTTTTATTATTTTTAATCTGCTATTTTAAAAACGTATGAGGAATCTTGTATCAAATTTTCAATTAATTAGAACCAACGAAATATTTTTTATCGTTATTTAAAGAAAAACAATTTGAATAAACCAAAAATTTCTTAGGCTTACATTCAGTGGCGTCATTTGGGGGGGGGGAGGTGGCAAGGTGGGCATTTGCCCCTGTCTGATTTTAAAAGCAGCCCAATGGGCCGGTGTCCGGTTGTTGCCATTTAACCATTATTATAATTTATTAGCGCAATAACATGCCTATTTTTATAATATTTTCAGAAAATATTATACTGTGTAATGTGTACTAAGAAATTATTGTCACAATATAAAACATTTTTAATTAATAATTGATAGTCGGAATATATTTATATTTAGACGCATGCGAGGACATGCATGTATGTTTGTGTGTATGTTTGTAAGGAAAAGGAATGCGTATGCACAACAATAATAATAAACCTAAAAATAACTAAATAATTCTATGAACAAAAACCGATCGGCACTCTTATTTATCATTGATCTCAGACTTCAGTTAACTTGCGACAATCGTGTACTCGTGTATCACAGACCACAGTAAACTATTAAGTATTTTGTTGAATTAGTTCAGTAACCGCTCATTCTACCTAAATTAAATTTTTTTGTGACACATGTTCACATATATCATTTGATATGGACAATGTATATCTTAAAAAAAGAAATGGGTGGTGCGGCTAAAAACCGTCGTGCAAAAAAAAATAAAACTACAGCAAATCGCTCAAAAATCAAAAACAATTTCAGAAATGTTTAGTAAACAAACGAAACTTAAAACAGTAAGCAATCAATAAAATATAAAAAAATAATTATAACTTAAAATAATATTAGTTTGTAAATAGGTACATTGTATACCTATATTTTAGATTGACAATGCACAACAACCTGTAGTTGTATTACAGTTGGACAAATTAATCGAAGAACAAGAAAATTCAGTTGATTATCCTGTAAATGATTATTTTTTTTTTATAGACTGAAAATATAATGTTAAAATTTAACAATTGGTTATTATTTAATAATAGGTATACTTAAAATTTATAAATATATAGGTAATATGTTTTAGGATGATCATGATAGATCTGACAGTTTGAATATTGGACAACCAGATATATTTACAAATGCAGATGGTACAATCGACAATATGGTATGAATTTTTTAAATGTTTAGTAAAAACAAAATTAGTTATAAATATCAATCTATAAACAAATTTTTAACTTTATTATTATATTAGGATGTAGTGGTAAGATCAGTAGTAAGTTGATGTTTCTATTCCTACAATTGAAAAACAACGCAGGTGTGATCAAGTATGTAGTATGTCCCATGCAAATATACAATAACTTGCTTACAATGTTTTAATTTAGGGATTGCTTTTAGGAATAATTTCTTAACTTTCTGTTTATCCAAATAAATTTTTTTTAATATGCATAATACATTTAATATTGTATAATTTTGGATGTTCTATTAATACTGAGTCATCAGGGAGATCAAACTGCAAGAGCCATTGGTATATTAAATTAAATTTCAAATATTCCATTTATAAAAACTTCTTGTGCTATGTAGATTTTATTACAAACCATTCATTGTGCTTCAGTATAACTTCAAGATTCCAGTATTATACAATCTTCAGCTATTCATTTATTAGAAAATACAAAGCAGAATATTAAAAAAATGCATAATGATACATTTAGGGAAAAAATTAATAACAGTGCAAAATTAGTCGCTGAAAAAAATGAAATAGTTGATGAAAATAGTTCAAGAAATCAAAAACCAGTGAGATTAAATAGAAATCTTCAAGATTTTTTTGTTAAATCTACAATAGGATAAGGGACGAGATTTGAAAATAATAGCAATACAATGATTGAAAACAACTTGCCATTGAGTGATATAAAAATTATTTTTTATAGGTACTGCAATCCACAGGTAAAAACCTAAATCAAAATTTACATTTTATTTGTATTAATTATTAATATCATTTAATTAAAAAACTTACTACTTTTATCTGCATTAATTGGTGAGTGTATAATATTTTTTATTATTATTTGTTTTAGATTTTTGAATGAACTAAACCATCGCTTCAGCAATCCTAGTAATGAAATAATTCTTACTTGTAAGTTGTAACATTTTCATATCCTCTAGTATTGATTATTTTAATTTAGAAAGTCCCCATTTAGTTTCCTTTATTGACCATTATAGACATTTTAAAACTAATTATGAAAACCTTCAAAGTGAATTTCTATCTGTAAAAAATGTAATAAATCATGCTAACAAAGACAGAGATGATGGAATTCATGACCTTTATTCAATTTCAACAATTTTAAATCAACTTCCAAATGCTTTTCAAGAAACTCTTAAAATTATAAATATTCTTATGACTTTGCCTGTCACTAGCAAAACCCATCTACGGCTAACAATGGGAAACGAACGCCTGAGTGATTTACTGGTTATTGCAGTCGAAAGTGATGTATCAGGTAAAATTAATTTAGATGATGCAGTCGATATATTTTCAAAAATGAAAAAAAGAAGATACCTATCCTTTAATAAATTAATAATATTTTTCTTAATTAATAAAAATTGTTATAATACTTTACAGAGTTTTAATTGGTATAGAAATATACAATTGTTTTTATAAAATATGTGGTACCGTATATTTGCAAATGATGTTATTACCCAGTTAATAAAAAGGATCGTAACAATTAGCTAAAAATTAATAATATTATGAAATACCTAAGTAAAGTGAGAATTGCAATTTGATAAAAACGTAAGTAGATATGTGCTTGAGCGAGCGGTTTTTTTTTACCTATTTGGACCGGTCAAATCTTTTGCCCCCCTCTATTGAAAACTGAAATGAACGCCACTGCTTACAATTAGTACAAAAATGGTCAAAAAAATTTTTTGGTGTATAGAAAATGATAATTTTAACATTTTTCTAAACATTTCAATTGTTCTTTTTTGAATTTCATGAAACAGTCCTTTAAAACTGTTATTATCATTATTAATTTAATTAAATGTAAATTATTAATATAACTCATAAGTTTAAAATGATGGTTAGATCTGTTAGTGAAAAATAAGTTTAAGTAACAAACTGGTATGCAATATTCCTTGGGAGTTGAGGTTGATTATTTTATAAATAGTGGTTTGGTTTAAGGGGCCTGCTCATGACTATTTAATAAGGGGTAACATTTAGGTAATTTGTAAGCTCGTCGCCGCCGCCCGGTACCTATGTGTTAGTCGTAAATGATTATTAGTGTGTGATCTGCGGGCCGCGGGAGATATATAAGCACGCGCATGCACATGTCAACGTAATCGCCAGACAGAAAAATTACTAGCATGATTTTTTGCTCAAAACACACTTTACAGGAAAAACTTTCACACCTCGTAGATTGGTCCGATTTTCGTAATTTTTTTTTTGTTAGATAGAGGAATATTTTTTACAGGGCGCATTGGACTTCGATTTTTGATTACGTTGCTAAAAACAAAAATTAATACAAAAACTAAAAAGTTGTAAAAATGGATTAAATTCAAACTTGTAACATAAGGCTTAGAAAAATAATTTTGAAAATCCAAGTCCAATGCGCCCTGTAAGAAGTCTTCCTCTATCTAACAAAAAAAAAAATTACGGAAATCGGACCAATCTACGAGGCGTGAGAGTTTTTCCTGTAAGGCATGTTTTTGAGCAAAAAAACAGGTCGCGCGCAGGCCTCTTAACTAAACATTTAGTTATTTATTTCATTTTATTTACTAACAATTAATTAATTTTTCAATATGTTCTTGTTGATTTTCCTGAAGATACGAATTCATTGGCTTTAGTAAGCACTAATTGGATATTTTTTTGAAGGAATTCATCTGTTTACAAATGTCATTGGCCAGGAAGCATAAATGCTAACAAATTTACTTAAAAACGTGTTACACCAATGTCGAACTGGGACATATTTACATGCAATATTAAACGGTTTTTTCGTAAGTATATATATTTGTTATACATAAGTTATATATAGTATATTATGTGTAATATATATTATATTACACATATTACATTTACATATAGATGAAGTCTTTAAGAGGACGTTATACCCGCATGTGTTGTCTCTGTCTTACAAACGTACAACATAACAAAAACTGTTTAGCGCGGGGAAAGAACCGAGAAGGCTACAGTTATAACTAAGAAACCAAATTTTCACACTGTAAAGAGGAGAATATTTACTGTGCAACGTCGCTTTTATTTTTTCGAAATCACAAATACAAAAAAAGTTCTTATTATTAAAAAAAATGAAAAAAAATGGTTTATTTAAAACTTGAATAACTTTTTTTTGTGTATATGATATCGAAAAAATTAAAGCGAAGTTGCACAGCAAATATTTTCCTCTTTACAGTGTGAAAATTTGGTTTCTTAAAACACAAAACATTAAAAGAATATTTTATTTTAAGTTATTATAGCCATAATATTAAATAAATGTAATGAAAACAGCGGCGTCCGCAGGGGAGGGGGCTAACGGGCTGAAGCCCCCCCCCTCATTGCTCATATTATTGGTTTTTGTTTTTATATTTACAACGATTTAATATATAGTTTCTTAAATCGTCTGTTTACCTATTTATTGAAAATCATTATGGTCCCAAACTCCTATAAGGTTTATAGTCTATAGATAATATTATTATACATTATCATAGTCACGATTAAAGATACTATCTATAGCCGTGTCAATGTGTCATAGTGGTCTATGATATACTCCATATAAATCTATAAACTATGATAACAACAGAACTGATGTGAGCAACACTAACCGTTTATCCAAGCATAATATCGTTATTCCGATGTCCGAGTTATATATAATATAATATAGCTTTATAGAAATACAAATTTTGGTAATGTAATTTTGTTTGCACAGTAGTCCACCATTTTTGATTAGTTTTTTTCTCTGGAGTGTCAACTGTCGAGGTATTTTGAAAACGTTTTTTGTAATCGTTTATAAGTGTAAGTTGTATAGTTTTGACAATACTATTTCATTTTTAAATTTTTCATTATGTCAGAAAAAGGGACGAGTTTGTTTTCGATTTTCAGTTTGAAGACAAAAAATTTTCATAGACATCACCGAAGCGATTACAATCAGTAGACTGGACCAAATAAAAATATATTTTATTGCTCATTATTTTTGTTATTATATTTTTTGTTAGTTCTTTTTTCATATATTTTTTCTTGTCTATTTTATGCATAATTTAATTAAGAAATAAAAAGCACTTTATTATTCAAACTTATAATCCTGTGACAACTGAGTAATTATTTATTTTCAAGCCCCCCCCCCCTCCCAATTAAAAAATCCTGCGTACTCCACTGAATGAAAACATAGCCTTATAATACTTTTATTATTAACAATAGTTAGTTAATTTAAGAACAAGATATAAAGTTCGATGATATTTTAACTTTAAGCATATTATACACTACTAATAATAACGATAACAATATTTAATAACCACCTTATCGATGGTTAGACCTCGTTGCAAATAAAAGCCTATTCTGATCGCAATAGTGTAGCATTAATACAAATTTGTTTTGTAAAATATTTTTAAAAAAAATGGTGAAAAATGCCCTGCAGATGCCTACAAGTTGCAACTAACCTCCCCGATTTCCCACCATACCTATACAATAATAAATTGTAGAGTTTGTTGCTCGTAACGTACTCCAAAATTCGAACGCCTCGCCGTCAATCGTGTTTCGTGGTGCACGCCGCTACTGCCCGGCACACGATCGCACAATCGAAATAATTGTTATCGATTGTACGAGTTCGATGTTACGAATTTACATTTACGATATTAATATAGGTAGGTACAAATGTCGAATATTCAATATTGTAATGAGACGGAAAAGGTCGATCGTTGCTCATAACTACTCATAAGTCATAAGTCACTGGTACACGTGAGTGGATGCCGAACTGAAGAAGAAGAAGAACCAAAAAATGCAAATGTCCGCAATTTCCACATTTATTTATTAATGATTTATTAAAATCTCAAAAGCTGAAACCGTAAAAGAGTACGTCGGCGTCCCGCCGCGCCGGTGGGATAGGATAGCCGTCAATAGAATATCGCAATCGGTTCATATAATATAGAAGTCGTCACTTCGTCAGATGTCGAACAGGAGCAAATAATAATCGGGAAAAAACAGAAAATCGTGTAATGATGTATAAAAAAAAAATAGCTAATACACGTAAACGCGTACTTAAACGTGGCGGGACACCGACGGCGGCGACGATTTGATAAGAAAAAAATCGATAGGCGTAAAATAATAATAATAATGTACGCCGGCCGCAATGTTTTTCTCGTCTCGATTTGCCGCCGTGTTTCGGGCGGCAGCAATCGACTCGAGAACGACAACGTTTCGGCATGGGACCCTGGTAGCCGGGGACTCAATTCGGCCACTGAATCCGTTGTTTTGGAAGGTTAGTCTTTACCTCTACCTCTGCCGGTCGACCACCGCCCGCCACCGCTAGAAACTGCCCTAAACACAACATGTTTGAAATCGTTTTCCAACGCACGAAAACCGCGAGCGCTCGAGCGTATTATTATTATGAGACCGAACACACCCGCTAACACGTAGTTTTAATAGAGCTATAATCGTTTAAGAAATTCAAAATTTTTACACAATATACTGAGGAACTTTATCCGCGGCGGACCGTTTTTATTTTCCCGATAAAACAATTAAGGTAGAAGTTATCGAGTCTTAAACTTCCGCGATTTTCAGTGTTTTTTTTACAGATGTTTCATAATACAACGTTTTGAATATTGTTTCGGAAAAAATAAAAACTCCACGACACAGACAAATATATTGTGACCCTAAAGGTCAACATTCAACATAAATACATAATATCTGTATTCTGTATAATATTTTAATCGTTTTAAAATTATGTTTACGCAAAACGGTTTCAAAAAATACAAAAACATTTTCCATTGACATCAATGCGTGGTAAATCGATTACATCAATCACCCGTGAAACACAGCGACCGCGGTGTCGTGATTACTCGTTTTCGGCAATAATAATACTATTCGTTATTGCAACCAAGCGACGACGTATTTATTTAAAACGGTTTTCATACGTGCCAACGACTATTAATCAGATTATAGCCCCCGTTGATAGTTTGCTAATTATTGCATTAAAAAACGTCAAACGTTAATTAAAACGTGTACTAATGTTGTCTTGTATTGTCTTGTACCCATTTGAACTCGATCATAATATTATACAAATTAATATAATAATTATTGTTCATACGGGTTTTGTACATTTTTCACCCCGTTCATAATAATAGTTTCATAATAATATATTATTAGTATTTGCTTATTTTTATGGATTGACTTAAAATGTAGCAGAGTGCTATAGTGTATGTCATGTTACAACACGTTCGATTTTGAAATTTGAGAGTGCTTTTTTTGCTTTTTTCAGTGATTTTTCAAAAAATGCTTATTTCAAATTTTTCTGATAATTATTGCTTTTTTGACCAATTTTTATACTTTTTTATGATTTTCTCCTGCAAAGTTGTTTTTGATTGAATTAAAATTAAAAATAATTCTTATCTTATCTACGTTGTCGCGTAGTCCGTCGCCGTCCGCGGCATCGTTGCAGGGTTAACAAAAATATTCCAACGCTCAAAATAGAATTAGATTTCGAGGAAACAAATTAATATAATTGAGTTCATGTTTATCACTTTATCAGTCTATCACTAATTTATCGATAAATAATATTAAGATAAGATTTATTTTTATTTTATTGTTTTTTTTTTTAAATAAATATTTTTGCTTAAATTTAAGTTTTTTAAATGTTTATTTGAGTGCTTATAATGATGTTTTTTAAGCGCTTATTTTAATGATTTTAAGTGCTATAAGTCCCGAGCCCTGGTTATTATTAATATTACATTAATTACGATCTTTCCAAGTTATGACAATTGACAATAATATAGAAGTATATTGAACGAATATATTATGTAGGTAATACGTTAATACCTATATACATGAAAAGTTATTTAAAAAATACTAAAGTTATGTCACCCATGTAGGTATATTACAGGTAGGTTGTACATTTGTACCTAACACTAATATATTAATGTTTAAAAAGGGGGAATGTAAATAATCACTCTCCTGTACCACGTGCAGTAGGTTTAGAGTGTACCTCGTCATTGAGTAAGTCACTGTTTAATTTAAATTCTATGATAAATCAGGTTCTTTTCACTGGACGCTATATGTTCCCCCGAATATTTGGGCACAGTTTACTACTAGATGGAACCGTACTACTAACAGCTGTGAAAGTTTTCATTCAAAACTAAACATGTCGTCCTAACTAAAATAAATAAAGAATTTTGATTTGGTTAAATCGTTGAGTTTTAAGTTTTTGCTAAGACAATAGTCAATGAAATTATTATACAATACCTATATTATTAGGTAATAAACGAGTACATTTATTTTTAACCATTATTTTCATTATAAATTACATTCTAGAAATGCAAAAAATATTATAATATTATTAAACATTATTATTTATTATATTATACTATAATCTTGAAACAACAAATATTAATATATGACAATATTATTAGAAAATACGTAATATTAATAAATTTATATTGTGATGTTTATATACTATATATTATAGCATATGTGTAATGTGTATATAATATAATGTACATTATATTGTATGGCCGTAATTCGTACGTTATTTAGTGATTGGGCCGCAACTCACCAACACCGTTTGAAACAGATCTGAATGTTTATTATCACTATTTTTATATTTTTATACTAGAATAGCTAAAGGCTATTGATAGGTAGTAAAAGTTAACATTTTCATGAGCCGAACTATCGACATTTTCAATAAGTTTCTTTTCTTTTTTACTTAAATGTTTTATGTTAATCGATCGCAACAATAGGTCCTACAATAAAACTTCGTTATTATTGAAACCAAACCCACATAACAATATTGTCAATGTTTACCATAATTTCTTAAATATTAATTTTAGATTGAATTCTCAATACTCAAATACCTATAAACATTTATACAGTCTTTTATGATTATTATATTTCAATAATAATAATAATAATAGTTGTACATAAATTTATGTTCAAATTTAGTTTTATCATTGATAATTATTATAAATTATAATTATTCATGACGATTATTATTAGTGTACGGTGTACCAGTGACGATTACATTAAAAATTGTCAATAAGATAATGATCAACCATGAAAATAAAGTCATTAGTATGTTGTGAGTAGCTAAAATGTAAACATTTTCCAAAATTGGTAGTACCGTAAAAATATTTGGAACCTCTGGTCTATTGTGTATATGTTTACATTTTAGATTCTGAGTGGAGAAAAGAATGTATTGATTTTTGTATGTTGTGAGTTTTTTTGTGTGTCTGTCATCACGTTTTAGGACAGTAAAAGTGCTCCGATTATCTTCATCAGCATCTATTCTGATAGGAAAGTGAATCTAATGAACGAAATAATAGATTTTTGGTTATTAACTAGGTATTAAGAAAAAACCCAGTTTTAAATGTTTAACCATTAGCTATATACAAATTGAACATTTTATACATTTTTAACCACAAAATAATTTGAAAATTTTCGAGATTTTGACTAATTTTGTCAAAATTTAAACTTTGAATGCTCATAAAAAAAAATAGTTTCTATGTATCTTTAAGCAATTTTTACTGATATTAAGACAACTATTGAGAAACCTTTTATTAAATGTTCAAGCTTTTAGACCAAACGAAAATACATTTTGTTGACATTCATAGAAATAAAACTAAAAACAATTTAAAATGTCTATTTATAGCTCAAAATGAGACAAAATATTTTTAAAACTTGTATCATTAATACAAAATAATAAAATAGATATTTGGTGAAAATTTAAGTATCTATAGTTATTCGTTTTTGAAATACAACCGAATAAGAAATACGTTATATGAGAAATTGTTATGTTATGTGTGAATATCCTATGTCTAATTTCAAATGCTTTAAAAAAAATCGTTTGACTTTCAGCAGGTAATTTTTTTTTTTTAGATTGGTAATAAAACTTATAGTAAATCTTGTATCACATTTTTAAACCTTAGATATAAAACAAAACTTTTTTATGAATATTTCTAACTCAAAATAATTTGCAAACTTTCGTGATTTTGTCGAATTTTGATTAAATACTAAATTCAGACTCTTATCAAAAAATGTATTGTGAATTTTGTAGGTATCGTGTGGTTCATTTACATGGATGTGTTAGATTTGTATTTAATGATGTATAAATCATTGTATACCTAAAACGAACCTGAGCGAAGATGGTCTGTCAGCCTACATAATTGAGTAGTGTACTTACTTATAAAAAAAAGATATTACTTATATAAAAAATATATATATACGTAATACACGTACTGCAGTTATCGATAATTTTAAATTTACATGGTATTTTTTTTTAAATATGATGTACCCAAACGTTTTATTCATTTTTGGTGTCTGAAAAAATGTGTTCCAAAACGTGTGTTTACAATCGTTCTCCCGAATGCCGGATAAAAATATCGTTTCGTGTCCAAACGACGTGTTAGTGCTTACCGATGCGTGACACTTATACGTATATAGGTAGGTACATATTATGAAATAATACTAATATATACCGTCTTATTATTATTATACTGGGAATGTAGGTATTGCAGGTAGTTTTTTTTTTTGGAGTGGTCAGCGGGTGTGCGACAACACGACGCCGAATTTTGAATTCTCGTCTGGAATCGAGAATACAACGACTGGTTTCTATTGTCCGTATATATTCGCATTATAAGTATACCTACGGATTAAGGGTAGGTCGCACTGCCAGTAACTGCATGTGTGGCCGATGGAATAGCTGACTCCCAGCCGGGCCCGTCGTTATAGATATATTTTCTGCCATAAAGCAAAAATAATATTATTGTCATCTGTTGCCAATATATTTATTTAATTTTGCCAGTTCAATTTTTTTTTTTGAATTGCCACCCACGAGCAGTACATAACTTGATTGTACTCTAGTACAAGCTCTTGCCTCTTGTACTCGAAATTAACGATTATGCGGTTATATTTTTAATATTATTAAAAGCAGGTAAGCCACCCTGAAATAAGTGGTTCAATCTATTATCCAAATCGTCAAAATCGGATGAGTTTTGTTACATACCTATTAATAAATATGAACTGTAATAAATGGCAACCCGACTTCACTCGTGAAAAAACGAATTCTTTTTAATATATATTTTGTTTTAGTTAACTTTAGTTCACTGTGGCGGAAAATCGCGGTATCGGTGTACCTCGTTTTGTGTAGCTGATTGGATATACCTATATAGCACTTGGTATATTTCAAATGTTCTGAAACCTCAAAGGACAATTTTAAATTTTCATCAAAATCGGTCGAATAGTTAACCATATTTGTTTTAAGATTATAATTTATTTAGTCGAGACCTAAATGCTCACTGTTTTGCAGTATTTTGAGAGTGTATTGGACGTATTTGTGTTTGAAAATCAAAAGCATTATTCGTCACACATCAGATTGTTTTTTGACAAACTATTTTATTTATAATTAAAATCAAATATTAAACATCTATTTAAATATTCATTTATTTTGTTTTTCATTAACCGTTTATTAGTTAATGTCAAAAATAATGAAAATAGAATACGAATAATAATAAAGATTTTAAAGTTATGTCTTCGTAATTTAATACTATTATTGGTGAATATACTTGCCTCTTTAAAAGCGTATTGTTCTACACAGGGTTGGGCAGTATCTTCGATACAAGTATCTATTAGATACAATTGTATCTTGTATCTCGATACAATTATATGAATTATCGAGTATTTTGTACCGCGATACTTCAAAGCAAAGTATCTTGTATCTAGTATCTCGATACTGCTTTTTTAGTATCTTGCCTTTGGAAATTATTTTTCAGTACCGATAAATCATAAAATATAGTTATATATGTGACACACGCACATTGAATTGGATTTTACGTCTCTACCTTATTAGAAATCCGTAATTTTACATTATGTTATTACCAAAATTATTACACATTTTTCTTACTTTCGCTTTCACGTCTGTTTGTCTGTAATCAAATCATGCGCGCTCGATTTGAGGCACTTTTTGACGATGAAAATTTCTGAAAATTGTTATAGACCTTGGTCTTGGATGACAATACAATAATCCGTTGTCATTTTGGGACACGGACCTCCAGGTAGGCGATGACGGGTGTGCAAAGTCATCTCCGAGGAAGTAAAGGTACGAAGGGTTTCTCTGGGTCAAGGCGGGTTAACCTAACCATTACTCGCCGAAAAAAAAAAGTTAGATTTTCCCCTTGGCGGGGTAGGTTGTAGTGGCCTCCCGGATCTAAATCCAACAAAAAAAAAAAATCCAAAATGGATGGAGGGGGTGCCCCCGCTTTCTAAAGCGGAAAACTGTAGTCCTTAACTTATGGAGGGGTTCCCCTTTAGTCCGAGGTCTTTAACTTGAATTCCCGCCCATTTTTACTTAACTCAAAATGTGGGGGGGGGGTGGGGGCTTTGGTTCCCTAATGGTGCAAATTTATCTGGGGCTTAAAAGCTGAGATCCCCCTCGGTCCGGGGGATCTAAGTCAAATACCCTCTAAGTTATGCTTGGTTAAAAAAAAAAATGAAGCAATTGTAAATAAGGACAATAAATTATAAGTACTGTAAAATAACAAAAAATATTATACACATAATGATTTCATAATGACATTTTTCTTATAAAAAAATTTCAATTTGTTGTGGCAAACAAAATAAATGTCTTGTCATTTCACGACCACATAAACTTATTTATTTATTAATAAATCACAATCATCAGTAGTTTGAATCTTTTTATTAAATATAAGAAATTTGTTTCACAAATATATTTTTTAAACGTTTAACAAAAAAATTTACTTTCAACTAAAAAGTAGAAAATAAAAAAAATTTTTATTTTAAAACACACTTTGCTATAAAAACATATTTTAAAAACTGTACTAAAAAGACAAAAATAATTTTCTGTACTTAAAAATAATGAAAAATTCACTGATGAAAAATTTAAAAGTGTGTGGTGCATCATACAAAACATTTAAAGCCGAGCAAAGTCTCAGATACACTTCTTTGTTCAATCCTGTTTATAAGATAGTGACTGGGAGCGTATATGTCAAGTGTAAGAGCACCACACACTTTTAAATTTTTCATTAGTTTTAAGTACAGAAAATTATTTTTGTCTTTTTAGTACAATTTTTAAAATTTTTTTTTTTAAATATGTTTTTATAGAAAAGTGTGTTTTTGAAAAAAAATTATTTTTTTTATTATGTATTTATATAATTTTTTTAATGTAGAATTATTATTGATATAATTATTATTATTATTTAATTGTTCTGTAATTGTATTGTGGTTATTATTGCATCATTGACGACAACGAAATTACGTAATGTCGTAATTGATTTGTTTTATTATTACTGAATAAGTGTCAATTTTTATTATTTTATTTACCATATTAATTATCGAAGTGGTCATCCCTATAATAATAAAAATATTTTTTTTAAAAACCAGTGACTAATTTTATTAAAATGTATTGAGTATTTAGTATCGAGTATCTAGTATCGCGATACTCTAAAGCCAAGTATCTAGTATCTTGTATCGCGATACTCCAAAGCAAAGTATCTTGTATCTAGTATCTCGATACTGCTTTTTGAGTATCTTGCCCAACCCTGGTTCTACATTACATTACACACACAATGAAATCTAATATAATACAATTTTACAAATTAAATGTTTTTGGAAATAAATTATTTTAATAGCAATGATAGCTATTGGGCTGACAGACCATACGAAAAACGAATCTGAGCGAACATCACTATTAAGTATATTTTACGAAATTATTGTTATTAAAATAATTTATTTTCTATTAGTAATACAGTAGGAAGATTTAATACATTTTTGGCTAAAACATTGCATTTTAAAATATTATTGTGCACCTACATAGTGTTGTATACCTTGCTATAGTCACAGATATATAAAAATACTAGATAAACGACTCCCTATTCCTACAACGTAAAAATTATGAAGCCTAAAAAATGGCGGAGATTCTCTTATATAAGAGGTGAATGTTTACAAAATATATATTATGATAAAATGATAAACCGTAATAATATAAAATGTTATGGCGGGAAACAAAATTATTAAAAATGTATTAATAATACATCGTACACATTTAGATTAAAATTATAAATATAATTATAATCTTAAATTCTATTATTATTTTAATTAATTACAGGTCTTAGCCCCACCAGGCCATCACAATTTTAATGTGACTAAATATACAATAATTAGTATAATTGAAAAATGCATTTTTAAAATCTGGATTACAAAATAAATTATAAAAAATATTTTACATAATATAATTTATATATATTAATATTATATAATATTAATAATAACTAACACCAGCATTGGTTGTTTCTGTTTAGAAATAAATGTTCAAAGTAACGAAAATTATTGTTTTTGTACTGTATTATGGTTAAATTGTTTAGTATGTCAAACTTTGTAAATTGTCTTGTTGAAATAAATAATTGTGAGCGACTCTAGTACACTAGTGCCTATATAGGTGCAATGAGAAATATAATGGTCAGCCCCCCCAGTAATTTCACCAAATTTCCGCCTATGAATAATAATATTATTTATTATAACAAATGAGAAATACAATGTAGATAAACATGTTAAATAAAAAAGTTTCAAGCTTAACACACATTCTTGAATTCGGTTGATCTGAGTAAAATTCAATTTGGTTTTATTAAGAATGATTTTGATTAATTAATTTTTAGTTAAGTTCCCCATGCCAAAATGCAAATGCTATAACCTATAAGAATAAATCAATTATGCAAGACCGCCAAGACCTAAATAAATAATTATAATTATAATACCTAACATATAAAGGATATATATTTATAGATTGATGTATTATACAAATTTTTATTATCATACCAATCTTTTAAAAGATGATGCACAAATGCACAATGATTAGCTCTCTTAAATAAGTACCTAGGTATCTAATTAATAAATTATAGATTTTTAGTGTAATGTGCCATAAGTAGTTTATTCTTTTGCAACCTTTTACTGTTGCACTGCCAAACACAGCAACAGTAAAAGAGTTGCAAATTTTGCAATTTTTATTCTAAAAATGAAATCCTAACAAAAAGTCCGGAAGAAAAAGATGATATAGGCATTATGAATGTTTATGAAAATCCCATCGATTTAAGTGTAAATAACTCTTATAATGATTGTCCAATAACACCTAAAAGAGTTAAAAGACAAATAATATTTGAACATTCATATAGTAATAGCCCATCCAAAGAATTATTGACCACACCAAAACGAGGCAGACCTCCAACAGTAGTAACTCCAAGAAAAGTACATTTAAAATATAGAATTAAAAGATTAAGTCAACAAGTAAGAAGATTAAAAAGTAAAACAACAAATCTTAAAGAATTACTTCGGAGTGTTAGAAAGAAAGGTTTGATTGGAGACAATGAACATGACACATTGTTGGATGAATTTGAAGGCATGTCTAAGAAGTTATTTAAAAACCAGATAAATAATCAAAATAAAAAAACAACTGGCCAAAGATATAGTAATGAGCTAAAAAAGTTTGCACTTACTTTAAATTACTATTCCCCTAAAGCATATAAATATTGTAGGTTAGTAAAAAATAATTTTATTAAATATTATGTTTAAAGTTATATATTTAAAATATTCTATAATATAATATATTTCAGAACAATTTTAAAACTTCCACATCCAACTGCCATCCGATCATGGACTTCATCAGTGAACGTTGAACCGGGGTTTTTCTTTGAGGTTTTCCAAGCATTAAAGACTTTGAGCCCTGAAGACAAAGAATGTAATTTGTTATTAGATGCAATGAGCATAAAAAAACAAGTGATTTGGGACAAGAAAACTCACAAATTTGTCGGCTACTATGATTTTGGTGGTGAAGTAAGTTTAGAGAGTTTGGAAACAGCAGCAATAGAAGTGTTAGTATTTATGTTAGTTAGTTTAAATGGTAAATGGAAGTTGCCTATCGGATATTTTTTACAAAATAAAGTGAATGCCGTTGTTCAATCCGAGTTAATTAAGACAGCACTTAGTTTAGCATACCAATCAGAATTGCGTACATGGGGTGTTACATGTGATGGAGCATTCACAAACTTCTCAACACTAAAATTATTAGTATGTGGGTTTGGTGATGATTTTGATTCAATTAAATCTTGGTTTAAACATCCAATTAATGGCGAAAAAGTATTTGTTATACCAGATGCTTGTCATATGGTTAAATTAGCTCGCAACACCATAGGAAATTGTTTGGTTGTTGAATCTATGATAGGAGAAATTAAATGGTGTTATTTTGAATATTTACATGAATTACAGACTACTTTATCTCTAAAATTTGCAAATAAAATATCTAATGTACATATAAATTTGAAATAAAATAAAATGAAGGTAAAAATAGCTGTACAACTGTTGAGTTCTTCAACAGCCAATGCACTTCAATATTTAAAAAATAATAACTATAAACAATATTCAGAGTGTGATGAAACTATTAACTTTTGCAGAACTATAGACCAAATATTTGATTTTTTAAATTCTAGATCCCCATTTTCAAAAGGTTATAAAAGTCCAATTTTTAGGTCTAACAAACAATTTATTAAGGATAAAATTATTCCATTTATTCGTTATTTATTTAGTTTAAAATTTGAAAATAAATTTCTTTTTAAATCAATCTAATAAAAAAACTTTTATATTAGGATTTGCAGCTGCAGTCAAATCCATTTTTAAAATATCTGAAATGATATTTACCCAAAATTTAAATTTTAAATATATTTTAACTTACAGGTTTTCTCAAGACCACATAGAGTTATTATTTGGCCGTATACAGCAACGATATGGTGCAAATAATAACCCTAATGCTATTCAATTTAAAACAGCACTGAAACAAATATTGCTTAAAAATTCTGTAACTTGTTTCTCTCATGGAAACTGTAATACTTTTGACGACGATGCAACATTATCTTTTTTTTCCTTCAAATATAACAAAAAAAACCAAAATATAAATATTAGTAATGATGATTTCAATAATATTGATGAAATTGAAATAGTAAATAGATCATCTTTATGATTTCATTCAAATAGTAGTTATGAAGACTCAAAAAAAAATATTATATATTATATTACTGGCTATGCGTTAAAAAAAATCATATCTTTATTAGACTGTAATTCATGTATTCAATCGCTTCTCAAAGTATTATCTGAACACAGCCATAATCATTGTTTAGAACAGTGGTTTTCAACCGGTGTGCCGCGAAAATTCTATTAATCGAGTTAAATATTATATAAATAAATATATGCTAGGTATTATATCACGTATTATATGAAATGGTATGCCGCGAAAATTTTGTAGGAGCAGAAGTGTGTTACGTTGTTAAAAAGGTTGAAAACCACTGGTTTAGAATATTCAAAATTTGTTGATTTTAAAAATAACGGTGGGTTAGTGTCTCCCTCAGAATGTGCATTCAAAATAATTTATCAAGCTGAAACATTTTTATTAATTTTAACTAATAACTTACAAACATTAAATATAAAAAATATTGATTTAAAAATAATAAACCTTTGTAACAATAAATTTGCACTTGACAATACTGTATTTAATTCACTTCAATGCGATAATGTTCCATTATTAGATAGACCACATAAAATGATTTTAATTTCATTGTTAGTTAAAAAATACCTAAGGATTCGACTCCATTCTTTTGGAAAAATGTTTTCAATAGAAATTCTAAATCCTGTGCCTAAAAGACAAAAATTAACAAAACAAATCATTTTTATGAATCAATAGTTGGTATATAATATTATATTGTTTTAATTATTTTTATTATTATTAAACTAGGTGATATACCAGTTTTATTTTGTTTTTATTATTATTATTATTAACAAGTTAATATACCAGTTGTTTTATTTTGTTTAATTATTTTTTTGTCATATTATTAAATTACCAGTTATTCCCTTCAAATATAAATAAATATATTACATTTGACTGATTGTTTGAATTGCCAAAAATGTTTAATCTATACTAAAATATTAAAATATATTTACTTCATTATATCTTACTTTGAACAATGTAAATACATTAGGAAATAGTATTTCAAAAATTATAAAGTTATAAAAATCATGAACTTAGAAAGTCTGATATTCATATGATAAATAATAAATTGATAACAATGATATCCTATATCAGTGTTGTGAAAACGTAAACATTTACCTCTTAGATAAGAGAATTTCGGCCATATTGTGGGCTTCAAAATCATTTCCAAGTCGGCTATCTAGTATTTTTATATATCTGTGACTATATCATAATATATATTCTGTTTATAACATCTATCTTATATCTGTATCTATATGTCTTGTTACTAACATCAGATAGTCAAGACTATTATCATTATTTTCATTGTTATATATTATTATTTTTTTGTTTTTGAGACTGTGTGTGAGTGGTGCTTTTACTTAATACAAGTTGTCAAATAAAATATATAATCAAGTAAATATAAAACGCATAGTAATATACTTTTTATGTTTCAAGTACCATGTTTCAGGCACTCCAGAATAATATTTTTAAATTACATAATATAACTAAAATCGTTACTCTACGTTTAAATACCTATATAAACTGAATATTTTATAAATATTACCCTCGTACACAATACCGGTGACTGAGCTCCGGGGGGTGAATATATGCCGATTTCGAATGCATTGTATTGAATAATATAATATAATATATTATGTGTAGATAGCTGCAAGAGCCGACTTCTTTCAGACCGAAAATCCATTTTAGTTGTCATCGTGCCTATATACTTTTAAAATATAATAAGCAACCGAACCGACAATTACTCTCTTCGGGTCCGTATATAGCGTGGAACATAATATTATAAAGATACAATGAGATTTATATGATCTCCACATGTGTTCGGGCCGGTCTCTCGCCCGCAGTATAAATCATCCTTTTCCCTATATATATTACCTATGTATTGTCCACAGCAGGAAACACGTCGTTTATTTTACCGAAATTAAAAAATTTCGACGCTGTAGGTCCCCTAGTCTGTTGTGAAAAAGGTAGAATATTGTCATTGGCGACTCGAGAAATTTCTAATTCGAGTAAATTTATGTTTAAGTATTTGTGTACACCATTTTCTATAAACTCAGTTTCAAAAGACGTATCAACGATGCAGTAGGTCCCCATTGTTGTGGAAAAGACATAGGTAATAATATTATATCGGTGGCTCAATAAATGTTTATTTCGAGTACATTATAAGTTTTATAAATATGTTTTTAAAAGATAAATACCTTTCAACGTCTAGTGATACATTATTATGTTCTGTAGTATTGTGGACATAAATACATAATATGATATTTGCGAATTGTATTCGTACAACGTTATATTATTAGCAATTAACTCGATTATTAAGGACACATACATGATGGATGTAATGTGTGGTTGTTATACAGTGAATCAATATTTTACTTTTATGAACATGTCAGTTATATATGTATTTCAGCTTTGATTGTGTACAGCAACACATAGACGCCTGCTACTGATTGTCTTAACCACACAACAAAATATGATTATGTTATTTGATGATATTTTTTAGTTCATGATAACAATACATTAGTGTTAACTTATAACTTGACTACTCGAGTCTTGATAACTTCAATAGTTACTGTAATGTATATTTAAGTTCGTAAATAGTATAAAATAAATACTAGATGCGAATATAGGTAGCAGTGGCTGCTCGTGATTCGAGCTCGTGATAGATGTGTAGGTTCAAGGGCACCAATCATGCCCAATTTATCTCAAAACAATATTTTTTATTGAACCTAATCGTTAAAAGTTGTTAAACAAAAATATCGGAATGCTATTAAAAAAAAAATAACTAAAAAATATTCGGTAAAGAACTATTATATTATATAGTATTTGCTCCTAAAGTAAAAGTAGTTAAGCAATATGCTTACACCAATCGGTGCGCAATACTGTGGTAGCACCAGTATAAAGTACGTATAGTTGGCAAATGAGGGGATCTCGAAATACAATGTAACTCGGCCCGCAGTTACTGCTGCGAACTGATAATTATTAAAATAAACGTTGTCTCTATTTTCCTGATTTCAATAATAAAGTTATAGACGTTTTTGCTGAATATAAAGACAGAAGAGTGAAGACTCGACATTTTTATGTACAAAACTAATTAATTACAAATTTTAATTTAAACTATGAAATCATGTTATTATAAATGATTTACATATTAATAAGATATTATGTCAATTTAAAACAATAAATAATATATATGTCAGGTTAATTAGATATTTAAATGACGCATAGCGATGATAGTTATTTCATTGTATTCTAAAAATATTTTTCATGAAACTTTGATAGTATGTACCTAATTATATTTTATACACTCAATGACATTTTTACATGTTTTTGGCAAAAATATAATTCAACCTACTATATAAGAATAATAAAATGAATTACTTTATTATCAATAATATCATAAAATATACTTAGTTATGTAGGCTGAAAAGTACGTGCAGGATTTGCTTACCATTTAAATGGTTTGGTCTTCTCCGGCTTAGGTACTGAAATCACTTACCTTTATCAATAAAATATATACTTTTGAGTGCATAATCCTTATAAAATTCCAAAATATTCCTTCTAAAGGTTTGGCACCAGGTCGGGGCTTGAATAAATTATTATTTTTCGCGGAATCGCCAAACAATGCAGTTTGGTTTAACAGTATATACCTATACGCTCGAGTAGTCGAGTGGTATTTTTGTATTTTATATAGACCATCGTTAAGTTGCCATCGTCGAGTATGACAATAATATCACACGCACACAAAACAAAACAATAATGTTAGCAGTGGTATATTCGATTGTATTTGGTCACGTATTTTCGGTCTGACATTTTATAGAATTAATGGGTTTTTGACCGTGGGACGCCACGATTTTGCAAAGCTATTATATATTTCGTCATCGTTTTTCCGGTATGCACAATATGTTTAAAGCGCTGAGCATGGAACGTTTTTTCTATATAATGACTGTCGAACTGGTAAATTGGCGACGGACCTTTTTTTTGTCTGCGTTTTGATCTGTTTGTCTGCTACAACAATTTTACTTCGGGGCTCGGGCTAACAAAAGGCGTTTGGTCGTCCGGCATGCCTTTCAATGTAATACACTGTAAGTACCTTTTATGAGTATATTGTATATAATATATTATATTTGAATCTGCAACTCCTGTGGCCATTTCTCTCATCCTCTCTCTCTCTCTCTATATCTCTATCGCTCTCTCTACGTATTCGTCTGCGTACATGGCTGGCCACCGGAGGAGTCCGCGTAGTCGCATCCCGAGGTCAGTACAGAGGATAATGTATAATGTATAATATTGTTATTTTCTCAGAAAATGGGTCCGACACCACATCACCGCCACCACACGCAGTGTTGCTGTCAGTGGCGGCGCGAACTATTTTTAAGAATGATACAACAATGCATGTGCGTTTAACCTATACCCACCCACCATTTTTATTAAAATAACACATTTGTATAGCACATTGATAATATAAAATTAACTAGACTGCAGTAGACGACAGACGTAAAGAACTAAAGTATGGAAAGTAAAGTCATCAAAATATACCGATTTATTTTGACTTTTTCCTGATAAGTTTAATTTTTGTACGTCGTCACTTATTTTGTTTATATATCTTGTTTTTTCTGGATCTCTGTCCTCTAATTGTTTTGTTTTTAGGTTTAATTGTAATACTTGTTCATTTAGAATTTCTGTATATTCACTTCCCACTGTGCATTTTATGTTACAGAACGTTGTAGCGATGTCTAATTTAAGTTTCAATGATAACATCGCACCTCAACGTTACCAAAACATCATATTAAACGGTTTAATTTTACCAATAATTTAAGTTTGTATATAAACATCCCAGAAACGTTGACGTAAAAATATCTTTCAACATCTCTGAAACAAGTATCTGTAACATCGCACAAACAGCGTAGTGATGTGATGGAAAACGATTTAGATTTTCAATAATAATTATTATCAATATATTTATAATAAAAAATATTTCTAATAATAAACAAATATAGTGCTATTTTTATTATATTTGTTTGTCAACATACCCCGCCCGACGCGACTGCTGCACGGCTCGCTAAGACACTAATATCAACCCACTAGTCACCGCACATAACATTTTTGTATTACATTATTTACATTCCTTATAATTGCTCACATTTTACTGTTGGTGTGTATACTGTATTTATTATTTAATATTTTTGCGTACAAAATTACCTACATAATACATGATGGATGTCCAATCTACTAGTAGAACGGTAAGTTACATTAATTTATATAAAATACAAAATAGGATGATATTAATAATTATTACTTGGTGGTGTAACACGTGTTAGTAGGTATACTGTAGGTATAGTAGGTACCTATTTACATATTTTTTACCCATTTAGTTATGTATTGCTAAATGCTAATGTACTAAAATAAGTAAAATAATTAGTTAATTACCTATCTTGAAGCCCAATAAAAAAATGCATTATTTATTCTAATATTTTAATACAATTTAGGTTCCAAAAACAACCAAAAAATGGGTTATAGGGATTTTTAAAGATACGAATGAATTCAGCGTTATACCAATAAATTGGTTGATTAGGACATCAAGTCCAGACGATGGCCGGACTATTATTTATTGTAAATGGCCACCACCACCAACTACTGTTACTAGTGACATCATTAATATAGCAAATGAACCTCAGATAGATTGGCCAAGCTATAAGATTCGGTTGGCAAATAATGGAAAAGAATTTAGTAAGTATAACCGTTATCCATATAATTTACACAGCTCCAAGTCGTTAAATATACAATAATAATAATAATAACATAATACCAAATGTTATTTTGACTCGCTATACCTACCTACAACTTCCTAACTTTAATGATTAGTGATTACAAATCTCAATTATAGCTAATTTCAAGAAAGCATGGCATCACAAATTTGTTTTGAGCTCAGACTCATCTGTGACAGAAGTTGATGAAATACAAAATAAAAAGCTATGTAGCCAAGCTAAAAAATCTAATTTTAATATGGACTCAGATTCTTCTGAATCTGAAGAAGAAGGTAAAGTATATATATATATATATATATTATGGGGTATGGGGTATATAACATGAAAATATTTGTAATGATGGTTTAAAAAAACTAACAAATATATTTTTATTAGTATATAATATATTGGAGCTAGAGAAGAATACACATAAAACATTATCTACTGCCAACTCCAATCAGCAAATGGTAAATTATAAAAGCTATATACTCACATAATTTTTTAAGTTGGTTCAAGATATAATAATCACATGGTTTCTCTCAGTTTCTATATTTTAATTTAGGGTTTACAGTATTTTTTATACCTATTATGATTTAATTAAGTTTAATTTAATTTTATCTTAACCATTCAAAATTATAAATACATAATATCAAACCTTAACTCGATACCTAAACCATACTTTAATTTGTATATTTTTATTTTTTATATAATTCCAAAGAATTCCAGTCAGATACCAAGTATCCAAACTAATAGAATCCTGGAAGTTCCACAGACCTGGGAAGATTACGGCTTTATGTATGACATGCCATATACACAAAATAATAGTCTACTAGAAACTACTGATTCACAAGCCCCGGACAAACAGATGGTAATTACAATATTAATTATTAAAATAATAATAAATTTACTGATCAAGTTCAGTACCTAATAAATAATACTTAATAAATAATTTATAGTAATTTTAAGTGTTCAACTGCAGTATAATAGGTATTTCTAATAAAAACTAGGTAATATGAAAAAAAATAATGACCCAATCTGGCCAATCTTATAAAATGTACAATTTTGTCAATTTTGACTAGTTATTTTTGCCCCATTTAAATTTATGTATAATATATGCATATTATACTGATTTACTAGATTTTTTTTGTGGGGGGGGGGGGGTGAATGTAACTACTTTTGTTATTACCTATTTATGTTTAAGTTATAAGCATATAATACAAGTGTTGACTACTTGCACATACCAAACAAATGTGGTAGGTTTAACATAATAATTATGGTATATTAACCAATAAAATATTTAAATGTATATTTGAAAATTTCTAAAATATTGAATAACATAAGTAAATATTAACATTTCATTATTAGAAAATTAATATATTTTAACTAAAGTAATATTTGTATTTTATCTATTACCCACAAAGGTACAAAATAAAAATGCATATAAAGTGTATAGATATATAAGTAGTTACAATCCCCTTAAAACTGGCTATTAATATAGATGGCCTACCTCTTGCTAACAGTTCTAAAAGTCAGGTACTTATGGCCGATTCTTGTTTTGATAATTAATTTTTAAGTATTGAGTAATCTGGTTTTACCTATTGGAATTTGTCATGGAATGAAAAAACCTCCTTGCGTTCAACAGTATTTGCATGAATTTATTTTAGTCTTTAGTAGATACCTACCTAATGGTTTTGAAATAAATGTTAATATAATCAGATTTGTGATAGGGCATAGGGCATAAGAATAAAACAGAAACATTTATTTTGTTTAAACATTTGTAGTCTAAAACATGTATGGACCCTCAACGGCCTCAACATACAGACATACTAGAAAAACTAAATCAAGGAATCATTGAAAATAATTTTATGTTGAAACGTCTATTGGCAAAAATCGAAATAATGGAAACCCGCCAAAAAGTAAACTCTACTGGAGGAGATATGTATTTGGATCCAGAATTTATTGCACAATTTCCTATTCAAAATGCTGATGGTTACAAATTAGTTGAGGATCATATAATAAACGAAACAGAATATACTCAAAAATTGGTATTTATAATATATGTGCATTCATGTATTGTGTATAATGTATAGCTATTAACAAATAGTATAAATATCTAGTGTATAAATGTAATATATAATATCTTTATAGAAAAGTTTTATAAAAACAATCGGTGGGACCAATTTGAAAAACAATATCATTAGAGTTTTGTCAAAACTCATCACAAACCAATATGCGATAAAATGTTCTTGGACTGGTAGAGGAAAAAATATTGATACCAGAATAGGAGATTCTGGTTTAATGAATTCAATTAAAAGTAATAAATTATAATGGTTTAAATTAGGTTTATTCTTTATTGTTATACATTATTGCCTTTAAAAGTTATAATATTTTACTAGCTTTAAATAGATTTTATTTTTGTGTTTTTAAAGATGTTATTAAAGAACATTATTCCAATACCTACACTGATTCGGAATTTGAAAAAATAGTGGCTGACTGGTTACGCCATGCTAATACAAGATTTTCCAGATCAAAATAGTAAAATATTTTAACTATTCCTAGTTGTTTTTTTTTTTTTATTTATATACAATTCTATAAGGCCAGATTACTATGTACAAGTTTTTTTTATTATAATTTTTATATTGAAGTACATAACTATTTATTTTATCATTACTTAATAAAATTAATTTGAAACAGGCATCAATAGATATTTTTTATTATTTTAAATTTTCTAATGCACAAAACTACATATTTTAATAATTGAATAGTAAAAAAAATGTTAATATTATAAGTAAATAATTTCTAATTGCAAGTTAATTATCAAAACGCCAAGACTTATACTAATAAAAAATAAATAAAATAATTTTAACATCACATTTTCAGCGTAAAAAAAAGATATGGGAAAAGTTACAGACCGTCATTTCAAAAGATTATTACAAAAAGAAGTAAAAACAATTATGATCAACCATATTTCAACATCAAATTTTGAACAAAGTCCATCTCAATGTCTACAAGTATTTAATACAAATGATGATTATGTTGTAAATGATACAATATTTAATTTACCAACAGAGCCAAATATTTTAATTGATCAAAATAAAATTCCAATTTTTAGTAATGTAAATAATTCTAAAAATAATACTTTAAATAATAATTTTTCTAATACCACAGATACTGTAGAAACTCACATTTGTGATAAATTACGTGCTTGGAACATACAATTTAATGTTACTCATGATTGTCTTAACTCTTTATTAAGTATTTTACGAACTGAAGGATTAAATGTTCCTAAAGATGGACGAACTTTAATGAAAACTCCTTCTAAACATACAATTATACAAATGAATAATGGTTCTATGTACATTTTGGGATCGAACAAATGGTTTATCCAATTTTACATAAACATAAAAATGAATTAACTAATATAAATAATTTAAAGCTTGGTATAAACGTGGATGGGTTACACTTGCCAAAAGCTCAAAGAGCCAATTTTGGCCTATTTTAATGTGTATTGTTAACGTTAAAATCATATCTAAATATGTTATACCGATTGGTATATTTCATGGGTTTGAAAAGCCATCTTTAGTTGATGAATTTTTAAGTTTTTTTTTGGTGGATGCTTTAAATATGTTAGAAAATGGTATAAATGTTGATAATACTTTATATAATATGGAAATAGCCCATATTGTATGTGATGCGCCTGCAAAAGCATTCTTATTAAATGTGAAACCACATAATGCCTACCATGGATGCAATACATGTATTGACGAAGGTGTATTTAATAAAACAATGACTTTTTTAACTACCAATTCACCTATGAGAACAAATAATTCCTTTCGAAATGAAACCGACAATAATTACCATAAGGGTACAAGTCCATTAGTAAAATTACCCATTAATATGATTGATAATATACCAGTCGACAACATGCATTGTGTATATGTTGGTGTGACAAAGAGGCTTATTAAATTTTGGGTCAAAGGTAAAAAAGATATTAGATTATTAAAGGAATCGAAAAATGATATAAATAAGAGTATTTTAAATTTGAGAAGTTATGTGCCATCAGAATTTGCTAGATTACCAAGATCTATGGATGATATTGATCACTGGAAGGCAACAGAACTAAGGACTTTTATTTTGTATTATGGTCATATCGTTTTAAAAGGAAAATTACAAAAAAGATTTTATCAAGATTTTTTACTTTTGTTTAGCGCAATTAGGCTTTTAGTTAATCCAGAGACTTGCATTTTATATAATGAAAAAGCAAGGATATTTTTAGAAAAATTTATCAACGACTATGCTATTTTATATGGATCTGAATTTATTACTTACAATGTAAGTAACTTACCATAACCTTATTCATTTGCCTTACTTTGTTCAAAAACATGGCCCACTTGATTCATTCAGTGCTTTTAGGTATGAAAATTATCTTAAAGAATTAAAAAAAAGTATGAAATGTGCCAAATATCCTTTACAAGAAGTTAGTAACAGGATTATTGAAAAGTACAACCAAATAAATAGTTCTGCTGCAAGTCAAATAAAATATCCACTTTTTCAAAAAGAAAAACTCAACAAAAATTATTCTTGTAATGCTAGTGAAATAGCTTATGAAAGAGTAATTTTGCATGAAAACTGTTTATTAAACATTAATTCTGTTAATAATAAATGTGTCATGTTAAAAAATGGTGATTTGGTTATAATAAATAATATAATAAAATTTGCTAATAATAAAATAAAATTTGATGTCCAAAAAATGTTGAATGTTTCTGAAGTTTTTAATTTGTCTAATTTTAACTTATCATCAAGGGATATTGGTTCTTTTGTTGTTGATTTTGATTTTCTATCAACTGATCAATCATATAATACTGTTGTTTTTTTGAATGATTTTAAATGCAAATGTTTTTGTTTACAACTGTCTGTTTGTAAAGCAGTTATAATAACATTAAGTCATGAATATTAATTATACTTAAACATAAAAATATAATTCAATTGTTATTTAATTTTTTTTTTTTCATTAATAAAACTGTCTTATTTGTTATTATTCTTTATTTATTTACCTAACTATGCACGGTCAAAAAAAAAATTTAAAGTACCTAACAAGTAACAACTATTAAAGTAATAACAATCAAATGGTGATTTGACTATTTAATATTTATACCTACACTTATTACCTATGGGTATATATACCTACTAAATAGGTACCTAGTATATAGGCTGTGTATCATTTATAATATGTTATATTTCCAGTATATTATTATTCAAGTTGGACCATACAAAACAAATTAATAGCTCTCATGCTTCAAATTTGAAAAATTCTATAGTAAAAGAAATCAGAGAATGTGGCATGTTTAGGATATGTTATAGCAGGTAAGTCTTGGTGTTAAATATTATGTATTAAAGAAAATAAAAATAGCCAATAGGTACCTAACGAGAAATAACAATTTTCTAATAATAAGTACAAGTAGAACATAGGTACTTAAGGTTTTTAAACGGAAAATTTGAAGTCAGTTGAGTCAGTTTCCCCAAATATTAAAAAATAAAATTGAACTGTACATGAATTTATTATGTTATGACTAATGAATTTTGAAAATTGTTGCAACAAATACAAATATTTAAGTCAAAAATTCAAAATACAAATTCATAAACAATTAGGTATAAATGTATAAGTATGTAATATAATATAAATATTGTATTCTTTATATGCCATCAATTTTACCTACCTTCTAATTAATTAGGTATGCCATAGGGCGTAAGGCGTAGGTTTGAGGTCCTCGCGATTATTAGGTAAAATAAAGCGTCGGTGGTCGTGGTTTCGAATCCCTCTAGATGTTGCAAATGTTTTTGTTATTTTATAATAATAATTATGGTTACACATTTATGTAAAAAATAACGTCTATGTAACATGTAATAATGGTAAGATACGTAATATCGCATACGAGTTATTACTGTGTTTTTGAGATGTTAGAAAACACGTTACATTTGCGTTTATGAAACAACCATGTGACGTTATAAAATTTGGACATTAGCGGTACCGTTGATATTGATGTAACGCAAAAGCAACAAATAATGCAACGTTACATGTTGATTTGAAACTTCCCTGAAATGTTTTTGTAACAAAATATTGCACAGTGGGTTATGTCATCTTTTTTATTATTTATCCTAAACTGCATTAGTTCAAATTTTTTTAAATTTTCTTTTAAGTTTTTTAAGCTATTATTGTCTTGCATCGAAATTGATTGTAGAATTTTATCCTTTAAGCCTTTTAGAACATATCCACAAATATCTTTTTCACTCATGTGTTTATTTATCTGCCTACATAATCTTTCTATCTCAGTTAAGAAACTTGTGGTGGACTCGTTATCATTTTGTCTACGTTTTTCTAGTTTAATTTGTAATATCGTATCATGTCCTATGGATTGAAATTCATTTAAAAAGGTTTCCTCTAATTCTTTCCATGACCAATTTTCTTTTTGGTCTTCAAGATTCTCTAAAAAGGTACTGGCTGTGCCTTTTACAAAAATTGAAAAGTATTTTAATTTGTTGTTTTCAGTCCATTCATTAATGTCGCTGGCCTTTTATTATATTGCTTAAAAAATTTCCTAACGTCCTCAGTTCCAGTGAAATTATCAGGTTTAATCATAAGACTTTTTTCATTCATTCTCCTTTTGTTCGGTGTATTTTTGGGGATAAAATAGGATTTGTATTTAAATTAGGATGAGTTTGATTATTTGTTGTGTTATCTTTCTTGAGTCCTATTTCTTGATATACGTGTTTTAAGTTTTCGCCAGAAGTAATCGTATCTTCAAGATTTATTAAATTATTTTGATATATTTGTGTACTTTGATTTTGAGAGTTGCTACAGGATAAATTTGAATTTTCTAAGATTTTGTCCGCTTTATTTGTAAATGAATTTATACTATTATTTAAGTTGTTGTATAATGCTAAGGTTGTTGGGTAAGTGGGTGGTGTGTTTTTGTCGTTTTTTATTTGATCAGGACTTGAATCGGATAGCTCAGCATTTCTTAGTATTTTTTTTAAATCAATTTTATTAGTAATCGAATTATTAAGAATTGTATTACGTTTTTCAATATCTAATGAATCGTCTACGTCTTCCAAAGTTATAGCCCCTCTTAAATATCTAATTAGTCTAGCTCTTAATTCGCTAGTATTTCCTGTGGATTTTAGATTTTTAATTTCGCAATATTGTGTAAGAAATGGTTTTTTGAGAGTATAGATATCTGTTGCCGTATTAATCGTAATAGAAAGATCCGATTTTGGGTCTTAAAAAAAAAAATCCTAAGGCTCTACTTTGGCATATTACATGTGTTTAATTATAATCAATTGTTTTTAACTATAATTACGTATACCTAAATTATAACATTAAAATTCCGAAAAATTAAATTAGTTAGAAGTTTTATTAAGTTTATATTAAGACAATTTTATTTGGAGAGTTCGATCAAAAAGTATATTTACTGCTAAATTAATTATATAATAAAAAAACCTAATTCAATAATTATTAACCCTTCTTAAATTAAAATATAAATAAATTAACACTAATAAAATCGGTTAACGAAAAATTCGTAAAATATAGATCACATACATACAAAATATAACCGTACACCAATATTCACCTCGAGTGTGTAAAACACCAAAATTTTGGACCCAGTTCAAGCTGTCTTCCGTCTGTGATAGTTGACAGCAAAAATAAAACACAAACAAACAAACAAAAACACAAATGCCAAGACGAAATTCGGGTCGTGAATTACGAATGACGTTGTCTGCCACTGTTGTATACCTATCTTTCGATGGTACACAGAATAATTAATATAATTCACACTATAGAATAACTTTATTGAACATAAATAAAACACACAAAAACTACAGGTCTCTAAGAAATTACCGTCGTATGGCTTTCGCTATAGAGCCCGTAGTCCGTACTGCCCATTTACCGCGGTGCTTACGTACTTAAATATTAAAATGAATTGCTACCTCAGCGCATTTGCTTCATTGGCCTATTATTGCTTAATATTATACTACTATACAACAGGACACTATCACTATATGCTCTAGAAATTAAATGTTAGGGTCCCAATTACAAGATAACATTCTTCTCTCACCTCAGAATCTAAAAAATTTTAATTGTAAAAGCCCATAAATAGTTTAAAAAATGTTTTACCAATTATGGGAAACGCTATATAATACAAACATTTGGTAATTTTAGCAAATATTTTAGGTTATTTGCTTTTGAATCGCACCAAAATAAGCTGCAAAGTTTGTCAAGTCGTCAAAAACGGGTTTTGCTTAAAAATACCAGTTTTCCCTTAGGTTGTGGACGATGGACGAATGTTCTTCGAACAAACATCCGCCATTGTTCTCGAATGAGAATTGATCTCGTCGCCCGGCCACAGACTACGAATAGTGGGCGTGGCTAATAAGCAAAACGTGCTTGCGGGTCGAGAAAACACTCGACAGCCCACCATGTCGACCGTTGTATAATATACGTTTCTTCGGTTTGGGGGGTATCATCCCGTCCTCTGAATTCTTATACATATAGATACACCCAGAAGATGGCGATTTTTGGATACCGCAATGTTATCCCCCCCCTCTATCTCACGAACATCATACACAATATTATGAACTATTAACCGTCACTGCAGCAGTATTACACGAACGCAATAGTGTTTTGTCCAGTCGTTCTGCAGGTTGTCCAGTTGTCCAGTAGTCCAGCAGTTGAGTGGTTGTACAAGTTCCTGAATTCCTGATCGATCGTCGCTGAACTTCAATCGTTCTCTTATTACGACCCGTGCGGCTCAATAAAGGTTAGTTATAAATTATAAATTATAATTTTAATGAATTTGATTGTAAAATCGTTTTTGTTTCAACTGTTTTTTTTATTCTGTCAGGAGTCAATATTTATGAAATAAACCTATTATATTATTGATTGTTCAATATAACATAATATATTAAATCGTAAATAATAATTAGATCATTAGTTAATTCGGTAGAGATTTTTTTATTATTCACATTTATCAATTATAATATATTTTTATTTAATCTAGGATTACCGCTAATTCTAAAACGTTTATTAATATTATAGTATTTTTGTTCAGACAATTTAAATTATTTTGATTTACATATTTATAAAAATAATATTTTTTTATTTATATGTATAAAACTAGATCATTTTAATAGTGAGAGAGATCAAATAAATATATAATACTTTCAGTAAAATTTGAGTATATAAATTGTAATTATAGTTAATTCGGAACAAATTTTGAAACATTCAAAAAAGTCTTGATTATTTTTATGTGCATAATTCTAATCAATGTCCAAACCATACATCTTATAGTTGGATAAAAACACAAAATTTAAACCATGTAAAAGTTAAGAGACATAACTATTCTGTGTTTATAATAAAAATAACTATTTTTATAATTATTATTATTATTTTACTATAATTTATGTACTACTTTGGAAAGGTTAATAAAATATATTTATTCATTTTTTTTTTTAGAGGTTATAAAAATTGGCTCAGAATTTAGACTACTTACGTACCTATTAAAGAAGACAATATGTAAGTACCTACGTTATTTATAAAAGGCCAACCACCCACTTCCCAATCAGTTTTACATAATAACTTTTGTCGGTTTAATTTTACATCAGAATAATAAGCACGCGAAGTAAAAAACTATTGATAAGGTCCAATGAATTTTTTTTTTTTTTTTCGTAAAAAAAGGTATTTTTTTTAATTCTGATATTCGCCTATATGCCACTCTTAAATTATTATTTTTGCATATTTAGTATTACACAATATTTATGCGTATACCTGTGTATTTCAGGAATCATTGCAAAGTAGTGATCGTGTTGTGGATATGCAGCGTAGCAGCTTTGGATGCATCATCGGCGATCGGCGTCATCCGCGGTAGTATAAACCCGTGGGAAGCAAATCAGCGTTATTGTGGACCATTGCTCGAAAGGACTATAGAGATTATGTGTGTAGAGTTACCTAAATTAAGGAAACCAAGAGGTAAGTGAAAGTGTTACAACTATAATATAACCACCTATAAAGACTATATTATTTTAATATACCTATAATGATGATTTTAATGTATATATTAATTGTTTATGTTATCCGTTTTAGATACTGTTGAATTAGTTAAAATGGCACGAGTAAAACATCCGTTTCTTACAAACAAATGCTGTGTCAACGAATGCAGCCTGAACTTTATAAAAGCGAATTGTCCAGGAACACGTAAAGGGTATATCCACATATCTAATTAATATTTAAAATAATTTTTAATATTAGTATAATTAAATATAATTATTGTATTCGATTTTAAACATCTATAGGTATGTAGTACTGCTATGTAGTATATACATTATATGATCAGCATTTATTAAGATACAAATTTTTATTTTTATTATCTTTTAACATATATGACACATTTACCAGCTTTATATTATAGTATCATCTAAGTTAGGGTGATCAACAATTTCGTTTATAACAGTATTGTTCCTTTACCATTATTTATGTGCATACCAAATTCGAAAATAAAGAAAATAGTCATTTGTTAATTTTCAAATCTAAATAATTAAATTACAATTTTGTAAGTAAATGAAAAAGCAGTGTACACTTTTAACTTTTAAAATGGTGAGCAATTAGGTACTGAGCTCTGCTATAGTGCTGCACAGTAGGTGACGATTAGGTCACTATATAATTGTCAATGGATATATGTTAATTTTGATTTATCATTGTATACAAAAAATTATTCTGAGTGGATTGATTCAATGTTAATTATATGATATTTTGATATTACTATTAAATTAACTTATTTAACTATTAGTATAACGATGGCTAATGGATTAGATTAATTTTTGCCAAAAACATTGCATTTCTTATGTTAATTAATATTCAATTGTTATAGTAAAGTTTATTTCCATCATATTATATTATTGTTATTAACATTTAAGTCAATACTACAATAACACATTACCAGTGACTGGTTAGGTTAGGAGGAGAGAGGCTAGAAGTCCAATGTTTTTATCTTGTCTAGAAAATTGTCATATAAACATTTTGTTAAAATGTAAAGAACATTTATATTGGTTATTGGTTTTTGAGTAACTATAAAAAACTAAATCAATTTTGTTAAAAATTGGATTTGCCTAAGAGTCATCATCAAAATTATTGTGTTTTGAATAACAATGTGATTTACCTTATACTCAGAAATTTTCATTGTTAACAGATCTAATAATGAGAATACCGGTCCATCTACTACTACTATTACCAGTCGTTGGACGATTGTTAGCGGTCGTTCAACTACTACCACCAGTCGTCCGACTACAACCACCAGTCGTCCGACTACAACCACCAGTCGTCCGACTACAACCACCAGTCGTCCAACTACAACCACCAGTCGTTCAACTACAACCACCAGCCAACCAGCTGAATCATTGGGATATTTATACGATTTTCCTGGTATGTGGCCGATTATGGGATAAGGCAAGTGAGGAGCGTTGGCTATCTGTAATTTCCTTATATTAAAATATTTTCATTAGTAATATTTAAAATTTTAATTTTTTTAATTTCTTTTAATTTATAATTTTTAGTTTATATAACTTATAATCAATTTGTTTAAAAAAGATTTTGAATTCGACAATACTTAGGAGTAATGTAATATAATAATAATGTTAAAATAAATAAATACAATTTGACTATATACTTAAACTATATTTTTTTAAATTCGAGAAAATTATTCATCCAATCCAACTACTTTGTCAAAGAGACTTAAATGTTTTACACCTAAACAAACACATTCTTCTTTTACTCTTGTAGCTGATATTATGTTTATTCTATAACATGCACATTATGTGGCTCAGCAGTTCTAAGACGAGTTTCATCTTCATAACACAAGATTTTCAATCTGTCTCTTTGTATTATACAAAACTGACAAGGAAAATTGGAAGACAAAAACCTTTTGGTAAAGCCAGTAATAGCAGGTAAAAAAACATAAATTATCACCTAGGATCAGACCTAAATCAAAGTATAATTTTCTTTTAAATTATAATGTCATGCCATTACTTTGTATAAAATTGAACTCATCAATTATGGGTTTAAAAATAATATTGTTTTTAAACTCTTCTCTGTCAGCAGAATGAAACAGGAGAACCATAATTGCTTGCTCACTGAAATATTCAAATCTTTTATGTTCCCTTTAAAATTATCTACAAAGTTTTCAATAAATTTCAAAATATTTTTAGTAGCCTCAAATCATTTTGGTGAAATATCACAGGTGTGTAACAATTACACGGCATCATTTTAAACATATCACAGTAAAATGCCTTTTGTTATTTCAACCAATAGTTGAACAGCATTTCTTGGTGCAATTAGATTTGCATAAAGAAACACAAGAAAACAACTTATTGATTATTTAAAAATTCTATTGGTTCAGATACATTATCTGATGTAGAAATTATAGAATAAAATTAAGTTTTTTCATTGAGCTGTTGGGAAGTAGAAGTTTGTATATTGATGTCAGAAGTTGTTTCAATAGCGTCTATTGTTTTATGATTCAATAAATGTCTTCAAAAATAAACAAATTTCTTTGGCTCAAGGTTTAAAACTAATATTTTAAAGATGGTATAGAATAAGATGTGTAAAAAGGGTCATAGTATAAACAAATTGTTGATTACATTAAAACCAAGTAGGTAGCCATTTTGAATTCAAAATAATCAATTTATCTTTTTGTAAAAACATTTCATTGGAAATAAATGAAGAAATTAAGGGCCTTAGTAGGTACTAGCAGTAGTGTTCCCATAGGGTAAACTACATATACGCCGTATACTCTCAAGCTTTTTCTAAAATATCATGGTTATACTACGTATACTCTCAAACAATCCATACAAAAAGAAAAAGTACATAATTTTTTTTTAAAAATTTAAAGTATAGTATGTTTTTACTCATTCGTTGCGCGACGCTCAATAACGACAGTAACAATGAGCAGTTGACCAATACGTCGACAAATAATCGTTAAGAAAACAATTTTTTGTCAATTTATTTAAATAATTCATTTTTATAATTTTGTTTTGATAAATTAAAAATATAATAGTAATTTTTTTGATTTGATTTTATGAATTAAACCTCTCCACCACTCTTTTATCGTATAAAAAAATGAAATAACTATATTTTATCGTTCTTCGGCATAGTATACTCACATAAAAAATAATGGTAACATCACTGGGTACTAGTATATTAAAGTATAATACAATTAAGGTTTGAAATATAAAAAAAGAATCCATTGTAGTATTAGAATAAATCAATTATTTAAAGATGACAACATATTTATAAAGAGTCAAGTGAATTATAGTTTGCATTATTTCACATTACTTTGTGTTATATCTCTGGTGATTTATCTGCACTATACCCACTACTACTAGGTACTACTGGAAGATTCATGCTGAAATTTAAAAACAAATTATTCACATAAAATATTCATAAATATATTTCATTGAAAATGAGTTCCTATAGTAATTAAGTAGGTGGTTTTTATGTTACCTTAGTTATAATTATAATAGGTTTTTTTTAATAATTTTTAATACTACCAAGGAAAATAATATATTCAGAAACGATCAGTTGAAACGTAACAGGAACGAATGCTGTGCCGGCGATGGCCGTCATACGAGCAGCCGTCGACAGCTACACCACCGACCAACTCCTGCGCCCCTGGTAGCGGAACTCAATTCTTCGAAACAATTGTTGCATTCTATGCAAACTATATTTTATTTTCACTCGGGCCTCTCGGCTGAAGTACTAGTAGTACCACCGTACTTTTCTTCCAATCAACTCTATCTGATTCCAACAGATCGTAGCAACATAGCCTGATGCCATGGCATCAACCGCGGGGTATTATCTTAATCATTTTGTTAGGTTAGGTTAGGTAAGTAAAGTTAAGTTGTAAATAAATTAACATTTAAATATTTTGACGACAAATTTCACAATGATGTGTGTGTTTTTTTTTGTATACAAAGTACAAACAATAAGTTTTTGATGTAATGCTTCAATTTTATTCACCAGTAACTTTTCTGGTTGGAAAATAAATCTAGTTTGTACTTTTGAAAGATTGTTTTTGAAAATTCCCAATTGTTTAAAATCAAAAAAAGGTCGGCAAGTGGATACCGCTCTGCTGTACAGTTGAGTCAATGTTATGAATTTGTTAAATTTTAATTCAATGATAAAAAATCATTGTTTACGAGGAACAATTCAGAGCGAAGACGGTCTGTCAGCCTACGTGACTAAGTGTAATTTTTAATGATATTATTGCTAAAATAATACATTTTACTAATAATAAGGTTGAATTAATTTTTGAAGAAAACATTGCATTTGAAAATTTAATTGAGTGTATAGAATATACAATATAAAAATACTTTAAAACTTTCAAGCACAAACAAAAAATATTTTTAAACTACAATTTACAACAAAATAAATTACATCGTTATTCTTTATTTAAATATCTAATTCCGTCTAAATTTGAATTTAAAATGTCTAAAAAAAATTTTTTTTTAAATATATTTTTTGATTTTTTGTTTATACTATTAAATACTTATAAAAACCTCGTTTTATATTTTCAATCCTTAGCTATAAAAACTGATCATTTTATACATTTTTAACTACAAAATAATTTGCAAACATTCGAGATTTTTGGTCAAAATTTGAACTTTAAAAAAAGTTTGAATTTGTATCTTAAATACTTTTAAAACTGCATTTAGAGAAACTTACGGAAAACCTTGTTTTGAATTTTCATTTCGTAGTTATAATTTTATAAACATTATTTAGTTTTTTAACCACAAAATAATTTTGTAAATGTTTGATGATGAATTTCGGTCAAAATTTGATATTTAAATGCTTATAAAAAAAAATTGTGAATATGTATTTTTATTATTTTTAATCTACTATTTTAACGACTTATGAAGAATCATGTATAAAGTTGTCAATTAATTAGAACCAATGAAATATTTTTATCGTTATTTTAAAGAAAAACAATTTGAATAAACCAACAATTTCTTAGGCTAACAATTAGTACAAAAATTGTCAAAATATTTTAAAATTTTTTTGGTGCTTAAAAAATGATAACCTTAACATTTTTTAAAAATTTCAAACGTCTCCAATTGTTTTGTTTTAATTACATGAAACAGTCCTTTAAAACTATCATTATCATTATTAATTTAATTAAACATAAATTATTAATATTATTTATAAGTTTAAAGTTATGGTTAGATCCGTTAGTGAAAAATATTAATAAGTTTAAGTAACAAACTGGTATGCAATATTCCTTGGGAGTTGATTATATTATAAATAAGGTTTTGGACTTAAAATCATTCTAAGAATGCATAATAACTTTTTCTATATAAAATAATGATATGAATAATGTATTAAAATGAAGCCCTGATTGTATAATTAATAACCTCGGTTGTACACTTTTATATGATTTAATTTTTTTGCAAATAAACATTTAGAATATTAATTTATTTGTTTTACCAATAATTGGTATCTTTATTTAAAAATACAAGTTGTCATTAATCATTATATTATTATTTATAGTTAATTAGAAAAATAAAAGTAGTTAAAATTAAAATTAAGAAATTAACATACATATCAATAAATATGGAATAAAAATAAAAATTTAAATATACCTATAGGTATTTAGCAATAAAAAAAAACCATGCAATTAAGGGTTAATGTTTACAAATAATAATAATAATAATAACGAACTGTTTTAGTTGCTTTAATAATTACTATTTTAAAACATTAACATTTCAATGTTTTTTAAAAATAACCTGCTACGTCTTTCTGAAATAGTATACCCTGCTTTTGAAAAGATTCGTTCACGCGGAACAGAACTCGACGGCGATTACTTCTTATTGCCTTAACCTGGCTTCACACCTCGTCGTGCCGTGTAGAGTTGAATATATTCAACTTATATAGGTAATGTGTGACCGACATTTTGTTACCTATGTATTAAATATACAGAACACGACACGACACGGTGATGTGTGAATACAGCTTTATTCACTATTTACTACTCGGTAACCTGAAGAACAGTGGATGTTCAAACAGCGGTTACCGAGATGGCAATTCTATCGACAACGGTATTTTTGACATCGATACTTTGTTTCGATTCCTATAGTGAAGGCATCGAAAGATGTATAATTTCTATTGTTGATGATAGCGATGCACATGTCTTTTTGTATAATATATCATGTTGTATAAAATACTTAAAGACATGTACACCGGGGTAAGAATCGTTTTGTTATTTAATTCAATTTCATTGTCGCATTAGGTGCTCGACCAGAAGACGTTAGGCGTTTAAAAAAAATTACATTTCTAGACTCCTTGGAGTGTTTCCCTTCACGGAAATCTTTAGTAAAAGGCGAAAGATTTTTTCGTATTGAAAGGGAACCGGAGTTGGCGATTGGACGGCGTTCGGTTCCCTATGTGCGATTGGCCGGGGCACGACGCCATGCAGACTGGCCAGTGGCCACACTGCACCACACCGTTTTCCCGGATGTGAATGCAGTTCGGCCGGGCCGATGCGCGTCGGATGCAAGCTTTTGGCGTCGTCGACGGCCGACGGCGAATCGCGGTGGACGCGACTTGCGGCCGGCTAAGAACGCCGGGGATCGCGTCGACACAGCTCTGGCAAGCGACCGTGAACGCGAACGCGATCTATCGACTGTCAGACGAAACACCGGTGATCCGGCGGCGGCGGGCGACCGAAACAATAATCGCGTTTCGAACGAATTCGGGATTCGCTTCTCTATTGCCGGTTTCCCGGTCTACGACCATATCCGAACCGTGATAATTGATGATATTTTGCATGAGAGTGTGACGAATTAATTAATCAAACGAATTATAAACCTTAGTTCATGGTGATGCGTATATATAGATAGCGATTTAAGCGCACGGACAACAATGTAATAAATACATATATTAAATATTATAAACAGTTATAACAAACGGATTTGTCATTTGACGCTTTCAAATACTGCTGTTGATCTTGACAATAAGATAGTATTTGATTTTATTGTTTCGCTCCCGCGAAAGCATTATAATTTCGACTAATATTCGAATACTGTTCACTCATATACTGTTTGTTACTTATGTCTTATTTCTCTCTTTAGCCGATCTACCACACCGTTCGAGGTTTACGTCCAGCCCCATCTGGATTTCACCGGGATAGACGAATACGCGGACTGCGTTTAAAAGTCCCGGGACCGTATTTCGTCGGGAACCACAATAATTATTACGTGGACCGTATAATTCCAGATTTATTCCAGAACGATCGTAGTATTTCCGAGGTCCACGCACATTGCGGCGGCGGCGGCGGAAGTTGCGACAAAATATTAATTCTGTTGGTTTTGCGGCGGGATACAATTTATTTTTGAATTTACCGCCACCGCTGCGGCCGAGCGGCCCACAGTGGTCGGAAATACAAATTTAGGCGGACTAAAAAATATTAAAAAATATGTTTAATAGTGATGCAATATATATACACCATGTATTC
>CM040630.1:18557516-18592485 GCA_022818045.1 Neotoxoptera formosana | reverse complement strand
ATTATTGATACTTACTTAATACCTACCTACCTATCCAAATGTAAACAAAAGACTGTTAAAAGAAATTAAGAGTTATACAATTTGTTATTATGATATTTATTAAGTTACCTAGGTATTTGAAAAAAAAGAAAAGACTTGTTATAATTTAATTTGTTACTATATTTATTAAGTTAAAAGAAATGAAAAAATCATACCTACAATTTGTTTTTGTTTAATTTTTTATTATGATACCTATTTGTTAAGTTATTTAAAAATAGAGGAGAAGACTCATAAAAGTTATTTTAATTTAATTTTTTGTTATATTTATAAAGTTTAAATAAATGAAAAACTCATGCAATTTGTTTTAATGTGTTTTATGTAGGTATTTTTATACAATTTTTATTGAAATAATAAGGTACGTATGTTCTATAACCTTTTTTAAAAAATAAATTGTGTTCCTATCTACCTACAGTTGATCTGAATATGAAAAATTGAGAAAATTTTACCTATGTTCCGGTTCACCCCATCAACGTGGAAATAGGAACACGTTTTTGAAAAAAAAAATATAAAAAAAACTATCACACCTAAATTAAAAATCCCACGCCAAAATAACGAGTCTGTGTGTAGTCTATCTAAAACACTTTTCAGAAAAACTCTATCTAAAAAATTGGCATTTTTATAATCAAATAACCTCTAAAATCGTTCCTATTCACCCCATTTTACGGTATCTTAATAAATTCTAACCAGCAACTTATTTTAAATCGAGCCTCGTTAGATATAAATGCGATTAAGCAGTATGATAATAATGATAAAGCTGTCGTAGACGCTCCTAAACTAAAAGACGTTAAAATAAATATCACGAAAATATTATGGAGGATGCCTATGGTTAGAGTCAGTGATAGAGAAAAAATAAAACTACTGAAAGTATTAAACAGTCAAAAGCCACTTACGTGCACGTTTAGATCGTGGGAGTTGTGCGAATATCCATTTCTACCTCAAAATACAACACACTCTTGGAAAGTAAAAACGTCGAACAAATTAGAAAAACCGCGCTATGTTATAATCGGATTTCAAACTGATATGAAAAATAGTGCAATTAAAACAATGTCGTATTTCGACCATTGTAAAATAAAAAATTTGAAAGTTTATTTGAACTCGGAAGTATTCCCCTATGAAGATTTTCAAAGCGACTTCACCAAGAATAAAATAGCTACATTATACCGCGCGCACTCAGAATTTCAAAAATCTTACTACAGTCATGACGACATTACACCTTTATTGACTAGATCAGATTTAAAAAATCTATCACCTATTATAGTTGTCGATATGAGCAGATAGGACGACAACGTAAAAATATCTACTGTTGACCTAAGGATTGAATTCGAAGCCCATGAGGCGTTTCCAGCCAACACTTCAGCATATTGTTTAATATTACATGACCAAATTATAACTTACAATCCATTTAATGGAGAAGTAAGAACCTTGTAAACCTTAATACTAATAAATGAAAATACTTTTTTTAAATATCATGTTTTTTTTTATTTCACACAAATTATTTAATTGTATACAAATATTAGTATAGTCGTCGCTTTACTTTGCGTACTGGTGTCGGGTGTAAGGCGAATGTTGAATGAGATGGCGAAGGTGTCCTGAATTGGTTGAAATAATCTGGTCCATCGTTTACATCGAATGACTGTGATGCATCATCTTGTGGCTGTGGTTCATCGATATGATTAAACGCCTGTAAAAAAAAAAATAAATATCGGTTTTATTTAAAAAATATTTTTATAATTCACCTTGGCTATAATATATATTTGTCCTCTGGCCGTTTGAATTCGAGTGAATTGTTCTGCGTGATGTCGGTGTCCTGCATCATAGGTGTATCTATTGTGAGTAGTTCGTCATGAAACTAAAATAAAAATGTATTAAATATTTTTGTTTATACAGCAATATATATATTTTTAAATTACCTCATACGATATTGCATTCTTCCGATTTAACCAATTATCCGCTAATAGTTCCACAGCATAAATCTGTATTTGACATGCAAAGTTAGGAGTCGATTGAACGGCTTGATCAATTTCTGTGTTCTTAATGTAAATTTTCATCTCTTCGTACGTTTTTGGTGGTGAATCCATCTCGTGACATTTTTTTTCTAGGTAGTTGGAAATTTCTTCATATTGTTTTGAAATTATCGGGGCCGTGAATACTTCTTTTCGAACAATGGTCTCGAAAATAGAATGTTCTAAATTTTGTAGCTGCATAAGATCTTTACGATTCAAAATAACTCTACATCCTTCTCGATTTTTCACTTCAATGATCAGGACGTTTTCGCCGATGTACACCATACTCGATAGTTTAAATATATTATCTTCGTGAAATATGACTCGAATAAACTAAGGCTTATCTAATAAGAATGATAGAATATGCGCCATATAGGAAAAAATACGCAATAAAAAATCGTAAGTGATTTTTACGTGACGTGAAGAAGTTATTATATGTACAGCGGTTTTAAATTTGTCGGTTGGATCGACACCGACATGAACGAACTTACGGGCCGTAAAGTCAACCGTATAGCTAGTAGATTCGATGAGTTCGGAAGGTGGCGTCGGGGGCACATAAGTAAAGGTCTTCTTCGATAAACCTGTGTTATCCGCAATTGAATTAGCCATATTAACACTTGTAAAATTAAACACTTGAAAAATTATAAAAATTTGGAAAAACGCGAATGGAGCAAGACAAGTGTAGCGAGGTATAAGACTGAAAACAGACTGATCAGTCGTCGGTGGTCAGTGAGCCAAGTGTCTATCGATTTGAGACAATATTGGGTAGGGGTAAATTCCTCAAGGATAGAGCTATGGTACAATTTAAAAGGATTGTCTCACACATGTCGACTACAATGAGCGGGTTGGGTCAGGTCGTGTCGCTAACAATAGATGTTTATACAACGATGGACTGGTTGGGTGGAGTCGTCCAACTAACAATAGATGCGGCATTTGACAAACGCACTGGTTATAATAGATTTCACCCCAATATATTTCTATAGATTTGGGTCAAGGTTTTAGTACAAGACAACGATGGACTGGTTGGGTCACAAGTGCCGCTAAAGTACGTGCTGGCGGCAAACATTTGAGGATTAAATATACAAAAGGCCCATCTAGGGTATATTCTTTACAAATCATTAGGACTCATATATTCCAGAGGAACGTTTTTTTCTTAAATAACAGTAAAATATCCACAATGATTATGTAATAATATACCATGTACAATAACATAAAATAGATTTAATATACATTGGTCACGTGAGTCAAATTTCAACAGGCGGGCGCGGGGAGCTCAGGCGGCGGGCTTCGGCGGGCAGGTCGCAGGCGGTGGGTTTCACAGGCGGACGCGGAAAAATACATGTTGGTATCATAACGGATACTAAGATGTGTATACGATAATATGGCTTGTACATGATAATATAGTGATAACATGATAGTAAATTGATTACGTATCTGATGTGGCTGTATACGAATAAAATATATATGTCGGTCACGTGTGTAGCTATATACGATAATATATGAACAATATATCAATGGTGGTGTAGTGGGTTGATAGTTGAGCTCTAGGTTCCGGGTTCACTCAATCGGTTTTTTTTGTATATTTTTAACGGCTGTGGATGCGGGGGTGTCAAGTGGAGGGGTAAAAATATACGTCACACACGTACGCGACAGGCGGCGAGTCAGGATGGTAAGGAGGTGGGGGGAAAATATACGTCACGTACGTACGCGACAGGCTCAGCAAGGATCACCGGGCTCAGCAAGACTCTCCGGGCTCAGCAAGACTCTCCGGGCTCAGCAAGGCTCTCCGGCTCAGCGGCTCGCCATCAGAACATACCAAATCATACTACTATCAGCTTTAATAAAAGCTTGACATAAAAATATGTAAAATAAAATATAGTTCGTTTCATTGGAAATCCCTTGAAACAAATTTATCACTTGCCTAAATTAATTTATCAAGTCACAGTAAAAATCAGGGCTTGAAACCGATTGAAATAATTTCGGTTTCGGTTTCGATTTTGAATACCGGTTTTGAAAATATTCGGTTTCAATTTCGATTTTGAATACCGGTTTTGAAAATATTCGATTTCGGTTTCAATTTTCAATACCGCTATTAAGAAATTTCGGTTTCGGTTTCGATTTTGAATACCGGTTTTGAAAATTTTCGATTTTGTATACCGGTATTGAGAAATTTCGGTTTCGGTTTCGATTTTAATTTTTTTTTTATTTAAATTTTGAGTCAATTTTCAATCAGTTTTAATTTATTAAAATGTTGATATTGATTTCGGTATTGAAATCAATTAAACAATAAAAGCTTCTGGACTAAATACTATAGTCATTAGTCATTACTAATATGTATTATAACACGTATTACGTATAAAAATTTGTTGAATTTATCCTAAATTTATTTTTGGATTTTAGATTATAGATATGTTTTGTTTATAACTTTTGCTTGTGCAATGTCAAGATAACTTGTCTGATCGATAGCTTACGTTTATTTTACTAGTTTCACTAGTTATTATTAGATCATGTAGGTATAACCATGTTTAAATAATATTGTCTGTTTGCGTTATCGCCGTGCGTCGGGCCGACCATGACGGCAACTTTACTAATTACTAATTACTTATAATTTTTCATTTATTACATTATATTTATAGTTTTCATGTATCGTTATCGGCGTGCCTCTATCATGACAACGAATAACTACTAACTAGTAATATATTATTAATATTCAGTCCATTTTTAGTCACCTAGCTCGACGAGTACGGCGAATTGTTATAAATATATTTTACGATTTTAAAATATTTGATTCTGTTTTTTTTTTTTGAATATTTTAAGATTTCGTCATTTCGATATTAATAACCGGTATTAATTTTTTTCGATTTTGTTTTCAATTTTGAATACCGGTATTGTGTTTTTGAGGTTTCGATTTCGATATTAATAACCGATTTTGATTTTTTTCGATTTTGTTTTCAATTTTGAATACCGGTTTTGTATTTTTGAGGTTTCGATTTCGATTTTGATTTCGATATCGGTCTTTTAACGGTTTTAACCGGTATTCAAAACCGATTTCAAAACCGATTTCAAGCCCTGGTAAAAATATGTATTTACATATAGATCCGAGCCCTAGTAATGACCAATAAAAAATGTATTTAGACTATTTACTAAATTGTTGTATACAAAAAAAAAATGAATTTTATATTAATAATTTAATAATAATTTTACAATAACTTTAACTATATAGTTAACTTAATTTTTGGTAGATTTTTCTGTTCAAAATGTGTGTACACCTTCACCCGAAATATTGAAAGTTACAACACCCAAGCGTAAATATGGAGATGGCCAAATTATAAATACAATTGCAGCTCAACTTACATTTGAAAGTCCTACAGATAGTCCTACATTTCCTACAACACCAACAACGAAGGCTTGGGTATCTGAATTAATTAAACTGCCTAGTCCTATAAAAAATCAAACTCTGAAATGTATATTCCAAAAAAAATGACCACAAAAAATAATATATTACTAAAAAAATTACATTAGATATTTTAAAAGAAGTAATTGTAGAAAACTCAGAATCAATATATGATGATGAATGCACACACAATCAAAAACCACTACAAGACTCTTCCGAAGATTCAGATTCGATTTCTTCATTAGAAAACAGTAATAATATAGTTGTTCCATCACTAGAAGCATGCAGTATAGTATATTTTTCTGGTTATTTAGCTAATAAATGTTTAGAAAAATTTAAATGCGAGATTTGTCGATCAAGTTTAATTACTCAACAAGATCTAAACGATAATAATCAATTATTAATTTTACATAAAACTTATGATCACGTTGATAAAAACTATGGTCTGAATAATATCCATCAAAAGAATTAGTTTAAATTTCAACTTTATGCTTGGAAATTTTTTATAATACTTTTTGTCATATTCAAAGTGACAAATTAATTATGGAGCATCTAATGAACATTGCAAAAAAAAAAATAAATAAAAAATATTCAATACTCCAAAACTCAAGATGCCATATTCATTATTTATATATACTTGAACTTTTGTTCCGTACAAAAATCTACAAAGAGTGTAAATGGAAAAATATCAATTCAAAATGCAGACAAACTGCGTGTGTTACAAAACAAATAAGTAAATTATTGTTAAATATTTATTGTTCTAAAGTTTTAATAATAAATTATATATAAATATTATAATATCTAACATTAATGTTTTTTATATTTATTGGTATAAAATATGAATATTATTAGTTGTATTATTATTTAATACTATTGTATATTGTTAAAAGTTGTTGAATGGACGTGTGCTGATTATTAAGTTAAAATATACGAATTTATTGAATTTAAATATGTATTTTATTCAATTATTTTATTTTATTTTATTTGATAATATTATTAATTTATAATTTTTTATGTACCTATATTTCAATACTTCCTATTGTTTTTAATTTAAATTTGATGATTAATTAAATTACAAGAATTTGTATAAAGTAGACATGTAATCAAGAATTTGATATGCAGTTTAAAACTATGAACAATGGGCATAAATGGTGTTTACTTGTTCATAAATTTCACAATTTTTCGGAATAAAAATAAATGAATCGGTCAAAATGTTATATTATAAAAATATAAATAATATTAATGTTATAAATTAAAATATTATAAATTTATTGGCCCGTACCATATATTCATATATTATGTCATTACCTGTTTCGGCGGAATCAATAAAACCCCGTCGCCCGTCAATATTATTGTCATGATAATAATAAAATTACTATAAAACCAGTTATACCCGCACCGTGCCCGATCATAGTTACGGCGGCCGTAATGAAATACGAATTTATTAGTGTTGTTTGTTCTTATCGCCATCTACCGAGAGTTTTATTGTTCGCCACCGCAAAAACCGCCCAGTGAGCAATCTATAGTATGTATAATCCTAGAACAATATAGAAGCGACACTCGATCAGCTGATCGGGGTCTTAACACCTATGATCTGAAGTCTGAACCTCCGAAAAACACGGAAACGTTTACCAATATGATGTTAGACCCAAAGTGGTATTATGTAAACGTTTAATGCCACGTAGGCTGGGTACGCTGCGCGGGGTCGGCTTGTTTACCATTCAGTAATCAGTATTCATTATTCAGTTATCGTTTACGTTTACTTTTGTAAATTTTGCACAGGTTCACAGTTTTTTTATTGTACCATTATAAAAAACCACGTTTTTTATACATATTTTTGTTTTCATTTCAAAATAGGTGTGAAGTTGTTTAGTATGGGAACAAATCTACTTTACCGGACACCCTTTTTTTCTTCAAAATACGTGGTTTCTTATGTTGAATTCATATGGGTTTGAAAAAATTTCCGGAAACTTACCATTCAAAAGTACGGACATTTTTTCAAACACTTGAATTCAGCATAAAAAACCACGTATTTTGAATAAAAAAAAGGGTGTTCGGCAGTGGCGCCCAACAGGGCGTAGAAATGGTTCAAATGAACCAGGTAAATTTAGGGTGGGTACCCCATAGGTGGGTCGGTACTTGGTGCTGGTGGTTAAGCACTTTATAATTAGAGTAACCTCAGACTTGAGACATCAGAGTATCAAACATTCAAACATAGGCTTGGTATTGGTATATCTATCATTCTACATAGTACGTAGACGTCAGCATAGTTAAGTAAACTAATAGATGGGAAACTGCCATAGTGACGTCAGTGTCAGACGATAGACTCGATAGAATCGATAGTCAACGTCATACCTACTCGTAAATTGTAATCAACTAATAACAACTGATCAGTAAAATCTGTTTTACGTAATTATTGTAATACAATGCAAATAGCGGCAGCACTGTTTATTTCCAAATTGATTGTAGATGTTTATTACAAAAACAGTAAACTAAAAACAGTAATAACCATTAAGTAAGTTATTTATAGATTCAGCTATGATAGCTGAGCTATCAAGTATCATTTATCAATAATATTACTATCGATATTAGTTTCATAATTAAAATAGGTCGCCGTTTTCTCATTATTCTGTTATGTTATTAGTATTTGACATAATATTTTATAAGTTTGTTGTATTTTTTTATGTTGAGTGACAAAATAATATTTATTATATTTATATAAAGCTATATATAAAGGTTGATTTTTCGTAACTCGTACATAAAATGTCTGATACCTGTTTATGTGGTAAAAAACAATTAAGTTTAAATTCGACTAATTGGTCTAGACATGTTATATCTTGTAAAAAAAAAGATTTGCTTAGGAAATTCAAGTATCACAAATTTTTTCAAAGTTCCTGTTGCTTGTACTCAGCCAACATCAACAAATGATATGTATTACTTTATTATTTATATTTTATAATATTGTTTTATTCATTTTTTTTTTATCCATTATCAAGTACTAATGTACTATAATAGTAAATAGTAATAACTGTGGAGCTCAACTTCAGGGGTCTCGAGATGCAATAGATTTGTATATTTCTTTAGAAACTAAATACCTAATATAATAAATCTGATTTGGTACAAATGTGTTTTTGGGTCTTGAATTTGAAATTTATAAGTTAATAGTACCTAGACCATTTTGCAAATTTCCAATATTTTTTTATACATTTATAAATAGGTACATAGTATGTTTAAGTTATTATGTACATTTTTGTTTCATATTTTGCAATTTATCATAAATATTGTAATTTTTTTATAAATTCTATAAAATTGTTATTAATTTGTATAAAAATATATGTTAAACAATAATAGGTAGCTACCTCTAAAATAAATTAATATTATTGATATTATTAAAGTATAATATAATATATAGGTTTTGTATGATTTATTATTAATCAAGGTGGATTTATTAGGTTAGGCACTCTGATACTCACCATTTAGTTTTTAAATTACAATTATTAATTTTTGCATAATTAGCCCACAGAATAATTGTTATGAGATTTATAGCAAATTGACAATATTTGGCTGTACATTTCAAAATGTATAAATATGTTTAGTTTAAATAATCTTTTTTTAATACATGGACACAGTAAGTGCAGTAATTTATAATTTATAAATATAGGTAATGTAATTTTATTTCATACTACCATACCTTATGTTTTATAACTATACAAATAGGAAAATATTAATAATTTAATATTTTATTAATCAATTTTTATTTTGTTTTTGTACAATATTATATATTTTATTAAAATTTTTAGTTAAAATGCATGAATCTGAAACACCTGATAACGCTAACAAAACTATTAAAAATTCAGGTAAATATAAATAATATTATAGTTTATTAATCAATTTTTATTTTATTTTTATACAATGTTATATAATATTTCATTATAATTTTTAGCTGAAATGAATGAACCTGAAACACTAGATAACACCAACAAAACTACTGAAAATTTGGGTAAATATAAATAATTTTATAGTTTATTAATCAATTTGTATTTCGTTTTTATACAATGTTATATATTTTATTATATATTTTAGTTGAAATGAATGAACCTGAAACACTAGATAACACCAACAAAACTACTGAAAATTTGGGTAAATATAAATAATTTTATAGTTTATTAATCAATTTTTATTTCGTTTTTATACAATGTTATATATTTTATTATATATTTTAGTTGAAATGAATGAATCTGAAACACTTGATAACGCTAACAAAACTATTGAAATTTCAAGGAAAAATGCAGGTAAATAATTTTTAAAGTACTCAATGTACCTATTTATATTTTTACTGCACTATGTTTTTATTATAATTAAAAGATGCTTATGAAGAAAACAGTGTTAATGTGGAACTTAAATCATTAGACCCTAGAAATTTTATTGAAATTGGATTAAAATTAAGACCGGAAGAAAAAATATCTATTATCAGAAGAGGACCTTTTCAGCCAGAAAAACATGAACTTATGGAGAAAAATTATCCTCAGGAACATGGTCATCGTTTCAATACTAATCAGTATTATAGAGTTTTACATAGTGGTGAGAGAATCAAGCGCGATTGGTTAAGTTTTAGTGTTAGTAATAGTCGAATGTATTGTTTATACTGTATGTTTTTTGGAAAAAATAAACAGAGATCGTGGACGGATTTCATGCTTGGCAAAGATTACAGGATATAAGTTTGCATGAAAAAACTGAAAATCATATAAATGCTGCTATTATAGTCAAAATGAAATTATCTTGTATCCCAATTCTTCCACAAATATATGAAAATAAAAGAAAGCAAGTATTAGAAAACAGAGAAATCATAAATGCTCTCATTGAAATAACTTTGTTTCTTAGTCAACATTCATTGCCATTTCGTGGTCATCGTGAAAGCTGGGATGAACGTAATAAAGGCAATTTTAAAGACCTAGTTATACTAATCAGTAAATTTTCTCCAGAATTAGCTGTATATATAAATCATTTGAAAACCAAAGGAAAGAGTGAAGTAAATTTTATATCATGGCGAAGACAAAATCAGCTCATAAGTTCTGTAGCTACGTTTATCAAAACAAATATAAGAGATGAAATTAAAAAAGCTAAATATTTTAGTATTTCAATCGATACAACTTTTGATTCATCAAAACGTGAGCAATTAGCTTTCATTGTACGTTATGTTAGTTTCAAGGAAACGTCTCCTGTAATATGTGAAAGACTATTAGCACTAAAGGAATCATCTTTAACTACAGGTTGTCACCTTTTTTCAATATTTCAGGATATTTGCCTTGAAAATGAATTAGATTGGAGATCTTTACTTGTTGGTCAGAGTTACGATGGCGCCAGCAATATGCGAGGACAATATGAAGGTTTACAAGCTTTCATAAAAGAAGCAAATCCGCCTGCAGTTTATACGTGGTGATATGCTCACCGTCTGAACCTTGTCGTAGTTCAAGTTGCTAGTAGTTCTGCTGATGCAGTAAATATGTTTGGTAATGTAGAAGAACTGTATAACTTTATCTCATCTAGTAAAAAAAGAATAGCGTTCTACGAAAATACACAGAAAGAAAACAGACCAGCTGAAAGAGTAAGGAGATTAAAAAGAGTAAATACAACTAGATGGATGTCATATTCCAAGGCTCTCCAGACAGTTCTAAACACTTTTGATATAATCATTGACACTTTGGAAAATATCAAAGTTACAGAACTATCTGATTACAAGACCTGCTCTAAAGCCAATGGATTAATTGAATTTTTACTAACAGAAAAATGTATAATGACTGCTATATGTTTCAGTAAAATATTTCAATTATTAGATCCAGTTACAAAAATTCTTCAATCACCCGATATTGATTTATTAGGAGCAGTAAACAGTGTACAAGTGGTCTTAGATAACATTAAAAAAATGAGATCAGACAAAATATTTCAAAATATCTGCAATGAAACAACTATTTTTATGGAAAAATCTGACTTTGAGTTTACTTCATTGCCAGTGAAACGTTGTAGACGAAAAAAATTAATGGCAGGTGATTTTAATCCTGACCATGTTATTACAGATCCAAAACAAGAATATAAAGTCAACACTTATTTTATGATAATTGATGCAGCCATTGTATCAATTGAAACTAGATTTCATTCAACAGGTCAACATTTATTAAAAGATATTTCACTTTTTTCAACTGCTCATTTAAAACAAACTAAAAAAGATCCTACAATGTTACCTAAAGACGCTTTAAAACATTCTGTAATTTGTACTACCACTTTGTAAATTATGAAGATTTGAGGACAGAGTATATACAATATTCTAGATCATTTTTTGAATTTGAAGATGCTATTGGGTTTCAACAAACTTATATCCATGGCGAAAAATACACCAGTAACAATGATAGTGAACATGAAAGTGAAGAGAATTCAGATTCGGATCGTGATGAAGATGAAGGAGCAATGTATGTTCACAAACATAATAACTTAGGCACATTACTACATATGCTTCAAGTATGTCATAAAGCAGGATTAAAAAATGTTTTTCCATGCCTTTATGATGCCTTACATATTGCATGTACATTACCTGTTGCAAGTACGACGCCTGAAAGAACTTTTTCTAAGTTAAAAATTGTTAAAAATAGATTAAGGACAACAATATCACAAGACCGCTTAGAACAACTTTTATTAATGTCGTGTGAATCGGATATAGAGATTGATAACGGTCAAGTTATTGATATATTTGCCAACTGCAGTTCAGTGTTGAAGAAACATCTTTTATAGCTTATAACCTATCATATCAAAGAAATGTATTTTATTATTATTATTTTAATTAATGTTTGAATTTTTTTCTAAATATAAGGTTTACTGGTTTACATAATATATGATTGGCCTTAATAATTAATTCACTGTTACCCTATTTAGAATAATTGAAGTTTGTGTAAAAATATTATATGTCCAAATCAACCACAACAGTGGTGGTGGTGGTGGTAGTCTTATGTGATTTGAACCATAAGTTTGTGGAGAGTAGGGCGCCACTGGTGTCCGGTAAAGTAGATTTATACCAATTTATGTATTCTTTTAATGTAATATATTAGTTTTCATTTTTCTCTTGCAATTTTTGATTTTATTTTCACTGAATAAATTTATTATATTCTTACAAAATTTCCAATGTGTTTGTTCTTTATGCCTAGTATTTTATTCCAAATCCAATTACCTATTATCACATTAATCATTAATTTAAGTATTATAATATTTTTTCATTAGAGTTATTACTTATATTCAGTAATTTACTTTAAATTTTAATAAATAAACATTAAATCTTGGTAAAATTAATAAGACTTATTGTACAAAATGGTACAAACAATATTGTATGGTGATAACATTGATATGATATATTTAATTGATAACACATGCCACGCACCTCTGGAGACCGTGTTCAAGGTCACAATCGCTTGATTCGGCCAACGCACGGAGTTTAATACCCCTGGTATAATCAATGGTAATACCACAGAACAAACAGAAGGGAATCTTAGAGCTTATCAAAAAACCATCCGACATTTTGAGAAATTAAACGTGCTGCCACATACCGAAAAATTCCCTTTTTTTAAGTTTTCTGTGGTTTGTGGGAACACTGTTAATCTGCAATTCCACTCATAATATTTTGATGACCAAATGTTGATTTAAAGTGTCTATAAAAAATTATTATTATAATATATATTTTTGATTTTTTGGTTACACTATAAGCTACTTGCGTAAAACCTTGTATTAAATTTTCAATCCTTAGTTATAAAAACTGAACATTTTATAAATTTTTAACTACAAAACAATTTGCAAATGTTCGATTATGAATTTCGGCCAAAATTTGAAGTTCAAATGATTAAAAAAAAAAATTGGCCCAAATTAATTTTATTATTTTTGGTGTATTATTTAAACAACTTATGAAGAATCTTGTATTAAATTTTCAAGAAATTTGTCGTAACGAAATTCTTTTTATTGATGTTTAAAGAAAAAAATTTGAAAAAACCAAAAACTTCTTAGGCCTATAATTAGCTCAAAAATCAACAAAATATTTTTGCTGTACATAAATTGGTAATCTTAACATTTGGTGAAATTTTCAAATTTCTACGGTAATTTCTTTTTGAATTACATTAAAATAAAAAATCTAATGTCTAACCTAATTTAAAACACTCATAAAAAATTTGTTTGTTTCCGGTAAACTTTTTATTTTTTAGAAAGGTAGAAAAACATATAGAGAATCATGTGTTGAATTTTCAAATTTTAGATTTAAATAGAAAAGTTTTAATAAATTTCCTAATTAAAAAAAACTGCATAATTTCGTAATTTTTATGTATTTTGTCGAAATTTTATGTTTGTAAAGTTAATGAATTAAATAATGTTTCAACATCTTTCCAAGGATCCTAAGTTAATCCTAAGCCATCAAAAGATAATCTTTTTAAATTCAATCCTATCACTATCGGTACTGTAGACTACAGAAAATTAAATATTCCTGAAACTAATGCATTAACTTATATATTATGTGGATATTTAATGCAAAAATGTTTAGATAAACATATTTGTCAGGATTGTATTAATTATGCTAATTTCCAACAAAAACTTGAACAATCTTTTCTTTTATCATTTTTCAAATCAACTTCTAATGACAATAATTCTCTTTATGGAAAATTATTAATGCCACACGATGACTTTTACAATTATATTTTTAAATTAGAAAGTATTTTTATTGAACATTTTCCATCCTAAGCTACTGAAGACAATGTAGGGGCTAAGTTAAAAGATTTATTGATAAACACACGTTTAAAACACCCTTGTCAATATTTCAACAGAACATTTTTATTAAATTTATTTATAAGACTTAGAATTTTTTTATCCATTTAATTTTTAAATAAATCTTTAGTATCAGAAAGAGTTAGGAAACATAGAAAATTAACGATTTTAAAACATTTGTAAATAAGTAAATAATTTCAGACTGAAATTTGTTTTTTTAAATTTATATAATAATTAAGAAATTTCAAGGACTACATTTTTTTTTTTTGAGTATGTTTTAATTTAATTTTTAATTTTACTTGAAACTTGTATATATAATATTGTAACTAGTAGGTACATTTGTTTTTTTAATTTATAAAATAATCAATTAATTTCAAAGACTGCATTTTGTTATATTTGTTAATTTGTTATATTATGTTTGAATGTAATTTTGTTATATTACTTACTTTAATATATATAATGGTAATTAGAAGTTACATTTGTATTTTAATTTATAACATAATAAACTGATATCAAAGACTCATATTTGTCAAAGTTTGCTATTATTTTATGTATATAATACTTGAGATACTTGCCTATAATATGTCGATATGCCGATATGTTGCCTATAATAATCAGAAAAAATTGAAAATTATACCAATGAATTCGAAAAATTGTAATTTTTTTTTTAAGTTATGTATTTAGTGTTTCAATTCGCCCATGAATTGTTTTTAATGAATAAAACTTGAATTTTAATCTAATGTGTCAATTCACCCCAATCAAAGGTGAAATAAATGGAACAAAGTCGTATAAAAAAATACAATAAAAAAAGTTTATAAGTTATACTTCTGAATTATATACTTATAATGAAAAATGCAATTTCTCAAAAAAAATAGGTGTGATTGTTTGAATGAATATAATAATATATTAGAAATTTGAACGAATGAACAGTGCTGCACGATATAAAGAAAAAAGAGAATTTCCCGGTACGTGGCAGCACGTTTAATTTCTCAAAATGTCGGACATGGTTTTATCATCTCCCATAAGACCCTATGTTAAATGAAATAAGATTCCCTTCTGTTTGTTCTGTGGTAATACCATTGAGTATAGATAGTATAGAGAAACCATCTTGCCTATATTTTGATACGTAATGAATCAGTTCACCGGAACTGCCAATAGAGTGCGCAACGTGTTATAATTAATATTATATTAAAAATATAATATCAATTATAATTATATAGTTCATAATATATTATAATTTTATTGTGCAGTTGACACCTCTATGTAATTTACGTTTCATCACCATCACGATACAACGTTGCCTAATTTGGCTATAAATCAACGTTGCCATTTACAATCTTAATGTATGAAATGGTAGTATTTTATTTGCCGATCTGCGGCAAGCTGCGACCGCCCAGCGATCGAGCAGATACGCTACGCGCGTCGTGAAGCTTGTACAGTTGTACCCTGGTCCCTGAGTGGCCGAGTTCCCGATGTCACATACTCACATTACTGGCCGGCGGCCGCATGTGTCCATTATATTACGATATCGTTACGGTCCACGGGGCTCTAATCGAGTATTAAATAAAATATTGTACATCAATTTTTAACACTCATAAAGCCAAATATTTTTAAACATTTCATTTACATTAACCAAGTTGATCTTAAATTGTATTGTCTGTAGGTACTTCTCTTGTGTTTCATGATCATTATTCAAGTAGTTGCTATACGTCTATTATACGGTATAATTTATACCTCAAACCGAGTGTCCGGTCTTTATAATCTTTATGCAATAATAGATCATAAGATAAATACTTAAAGTAGCGGCAGGCGGCTCGTGTATATGTGCACAAATGCACGTGCACTACCTACCCAAACTCGAGAAAAATTTAAAACATAAATCATGATAATACAACTAAGTGTTATTAAGATTATTTTTCAAAATATAAAAATATAAATTCAGAATATTATGAAAACAATATTTTTGGATTGTGTTATTTCGAAGGCCGAACAGCCGGGCGGTTGTCCGCGACGAAACGGTATCGGTGTGTATTATAGCGGTGCAGTAGTGCACACAATCGCTGTGCACATTTGTACAGTGTAGAAATTAAAACAAGTTCAAACACGCAACCCGCTTTATAGTTCATAATGGAATTGATGTGCACATTCAATTGTTTTCGGCAAATTATTTTAGACGTCGCCGCACCGTTGCGCGTCGGCATCGGCATCGGCATTATAATTTATTTTTACTCTCATTCTTTTATTAGATTCCGATTATCAGCTGATAATGTTAGTCGATCATTATCGGAAATTCAAAACAACAATCGTGTTTCTGTTTTCTTTCGACAACCAACATTATTATTATTATATAGTTTGTACTGTGTCATAGTATTTTTACTTGGAAATTTATTATATAGGTACATACGTGTAAAAGTATAAGCAAAATAAAATGTTATTGGTAATTGGTTAGTAACTAAAATTTGTAAACAATTATTTAATACAATTTATAACATACTAGTGGAAACGGCGGTGTCGCCCGCGGTGTGTAATATATAGGTATATATATTTTAGATATAGCTAAATAAATAATAAATAAATAAGAATAGCTATTCGTCATTACGAAATACGAAGTATGTTTATCGATACCCAAGCGGGCCGAATACAGTCCCACGTCGCTTGTCCGGTTCTTTTTCGTATGTACGTCCGAGGTCGAGGCTGTGTTGTGTGTCTAGCAAGTCAGTCACCTCGAGCAAACGTCGGCCTCGCCCGCGGTGTGTACCGATGTGTAAGTCAAAAGTCGATAGGAGTCGGTGGTGATGAGAGAAGAGGTAAAAGTATTGGGACTTGTGATATCGCGTGGAGGTGTGGAGTTTTGATAAGGCGGTTTGGACGGTGTGGAGGTAATGTCTTTTTGAAATCGAGCTTCTAGCTATGAGTCATGACGAAATATGTTTATCGACATCTAAGCGGGCCGAATACGGTCCCCCGTCGCTTGTCCGGTTCTTTTTCGTATGTACAAAAATCGGTATGTCGAGGCTCCGTGTTTGAGTGTCTAGCAAGTCAGTCACCTCGAGTGAAAGTCGTAATTATAATATATAATATACCAACGCACAACTCAAAAAGTGACCTACCCTTCGTTAGCTTTCGCCAGTCGCACCACTCGGGGGTCAAAATACTGTGGCCCGTTATAAGTGCCCTAAGCCCTTCTTTGGCTCCCCCCCCCCCCTGAGTGGCTATACTAATACTGTGGGCCCTAATACGTGGCTTTTAAAATATTGTCGGCCGAGTGTGTAAACCATCAATTTTATCAACAATTGTTCATATAGGTATCACACAAAGTAAGGATTATGTACACCGTTTGAATGTAATATATTTACAATTAATTCAATTAAATGAGTACTATTGTCCAAATCTCACCTTTAAAACATTGAATATTATAAACAAAATACCCAGCTATAGCATGTATTTAGCAACACGAATAGCAAAATATATGCAATTTACAGTGTAATTGGTTAAATTAAAAATATTTTTGTTATATATACATGCATATAAATAGGTATACAATAGTACTACAGCATTATACATTTGTCAGTATTAAATGCATTTATTGATCTATTTAATATCTATTAGATTCTTAAACGTCTACAATGTATTCATGATCTACAAGTACCTATTTAAATGATATTTACTTAATTTTTTTTGTCATTAATGATGATACTGTTTAAATACATTGGTGTAGTTATATATAATGTATATAAATAATTTAATATTTTTTATTTGAATTAAATAAGTACAACTACATAATATTTTGAAAGTAAGTATTGCTTATTAAATGTAGAATATAAAATACAGTATTCTAAATTAAATGTCAATAGCATTGTAAATGAAAACTTATCATCCATTTAATTTAATTATCATGAAATTTTCAAAATTTGTGTGCAAAATTATTCAAACACATAATATTTGTATGTACATTGTACCTATATATTACAATATTCAAATACTATTGTGTTGGCTACCCTGTTTTTGTTAAGGGCTTGACCATTCAGTCGTGGTCACAGTCAGTCTCAGAGTACCGGTTGTGGGCTCTGTTCGTGTATTGTATGTTTTTCGTTTATGAATTTTAATAAAACTGTTTAATAAGTATAATTCGATTGCCTTCGTTTAAACCTTTTAGTAACAATTGTAATTAGCAACAGGAATAGCAAAATATATGCAATTTATAGTAATACATGGTTAAAATAAAAATATTTTTGTTATATAATATACAATATACATGCATATATATAGGTATACAATCATACTACAGCATTATTAAATGCATTTATTGATATATTTAATATCTATTAGATTCCTATAGATGACTATAATATATTTGTGGTCTATGAGTACCTATCTATTTAAATGATATTTAATCAATATATATTTTATTTAAATTAAATAAATACAACCATTTAATATTTTGAGTAAATGCACAGTCAAAAGTTAGTATTGGTTATTAAATGTAGAATATAATATGCAGTATTCAAAATTAAATATCAATAGCATTGTAAATAATTTAATTAGATTTGTAAATGAAAACTTATCATCCATTTAATTTAATTATCATGACATTTTCATAATTTGTATGCAAAATTATTCAAATACTAATGTAGTTAGCAACATGAATAGCAAAATATATGGAATTTATAGTGTAAATAGTTAAAATAAAAATATTTTTGTTTTATATACATGTATATATATATATAGGTATACAATCATAGTAATTACAGCATTATTGATTTGTCGGTATTAAATGCAGTTATGCATAATAAATATCAATAATAGTTGATTTATTTAATATCTATTAGATTCTTAAACGTTTATAATAATATATTCCTGGTCTATGAGTATCTATTTAAATGATATTTAATCAATATATATGTTTTATTATTTTTGTGTCAGTAATGAATAATGATGAAATTGTTTAAATACCTTGTAGATATATATTTTATTTAAATTAAATAAATATACAACCACTTAATATTTTGAGTAAATGCACAGTCAAAAGTCAGTATTGGTTATTAAATGTAGAATATAATATGCAGTATGCAAAATTAAATGTCAATAGCTTTGTAAATGAAAACTAATCATCTATTTGATTTAATTATCATGAAATTTATACAATTTTTGTGCAAAATTAATTAAATACATAATTTTTGGATGTATATATTACAATATTCAAATACTATTTATTATGAGCTACACTTTTAATAACCAATAAATACTACCTGTAAGGTAAATCAATGTAATCATTATGTCCATTAAATTATAATAAAACTCTCTTTAGTTAGGAGTACAAATACAGTACAGTATATGGTATATATTAAATCAATTAAATCAAATGAAATATACAGAAATTAACTCAATTATTTAATTATTTCTTTTACACAGTAAACTTTTAATAATAATACACTCCGAGTCGCAGTACACGTTGCACTGTGCGGTGTTTAAACGTTTATAAATTTCTGTGCGTCAAGCATCCACTGGAGTTAAGGAAATGTGATGTCAAAGAAATAATAATAATTACAATGAGAAAATCAAAAAAAATATATATACAGTTATATCTATAATTTCTGTAAATTCTAAACGCGATCGCAAAGCGTACGAACCGATTTCGGGTACAAACCGCACGTCTACGGATTCGCAATGACACGACCTAAACGATTATCGAACAAACGGCACTCGAAAAGTCGAAAAAAATCGGCATTTACGACGAAAAGCGAAAAGCCGTTTTTGACGCGGCGCCGTTTCTCAACGCGATTTCTCGTCGTGCACGGAGATTTCGGGTACAAAACGCATATAAAAAGAATCGTATCGACACGATCTAAGCGATTAGCGAAAGAACGGGTCTCAAAAAGGCGAAACGATTTGGAATTTAAGACGAATATCGTGGAAACCGTCGGGCGGCGGCGGTTTTTGATATCGAGATGGGAAAACGAAGAAAAACCGCACAACGACAGATTTATTAAGTCATGAGGTACGCGAATATAGTTGAAACGGCAGTGACAAACGTTAAAAAATCAAATAATTGTTGTAAAAACTTGAAATAATTTCAATAATTATGACAAAAACGGGACGATGAGCATAAATGAAAACCATGATATAATTAACATGGTATGACAGCAACTTTAACGAAAATGAGAAACTACTGAGTGTTAATGGAATAAACAATATTTTATCAACTATTCCATGAAATATTGACGTCACTTGGTCCAGTTCAAATTATTTATTTTAAAATCAAAAAAAGGCGGCATATTATAATTTATTTAAATAACACCATTTTTGGATCTAAGAATAAATTGTCCAATGTTTGTCTATAATAAAAATAATGATATATATGCATATTGTATATGTGTATACAGAGTGAATATTTTATCTCATAACAATTATATTTCACAAAGTGTAAAAGTAAAACTCCATAGAGTAATAATTTATTATAGCTACTACTAAGTATAATTAATAAACAACTTGTTCAAAATTATATTTTTATGTATCGATACAGGTCATCAGAAATATAATCTGCAATTATTTGTGAAATAATAAGAATCATCCTGTATAATATAATATAATTATGATTTTACGATAAACATTGTATTTTATTTCATTTTTGTTTAAAAAATGTTATTCTAGTTATAAACTTGTACTCAGTTGTTTTCTGATAAAATATATATTGATTATTACCATTATTAAGTTGTTTTGTTTTATTGATTGGACTTATAAATCCATCAACGTCCTAATATGCCTAAATGTGCAGTAGTAACTTGTAAGGGATCTAAGTCCTCTGATAAAAGGATCATGTTATATAGATTTCCCAAAGAGGTAAGTTTACAGACAAAGTGGGTTAAATCATGTGGACGAGTTGACAGTGTAAATGTATCTACTGGTGAGTCAATAATATTTAATTATACTTAATTATTTATATTATATTTGTGTAATTATAACTATTCAGAAAGAATATGTTCTCGACATTTTCATAGTAGTGACTATTTTAAGCCACTAATTCAAAAAATGCTGGGATATTCACCGAAAAGTTCACAGAAACTGAAAGTCGATGCTGTGCCATCTTTAAAAGTGGTATTTTTCACATTTATTATAATACAAATATGTGTGTTTTGTTTATACTGTTTAAAATAAATATTTATTTACTTAAATGTAGCCAGTATGTTTGAAAAGCCCTCGGACTGATAGCCGGACAGTGTCATTAATGTCACCACAATTTACAGTAGAACCATCTTCTAACACAATGGTTTCAAATGTATGCAACTAATAAAATTATAATAAAAAAAAAAAATTTAATTTATTACATTATGAAAATCATGCTTTTATTTTATATTTTATATATAATATACTAATTGGTTTTTTTGATGAAATTAAGATTTCTGGAGAACATAAAATTTCTAAGCGGCTTAGCTTTAATGTTGATGACAATTTAAACATGGATTTCTGCAGCACTGTAAAATAAAAAAATAAAATGTGTGTATTTATCAATTAAATTTAACAAATCAATTAATTTTAGACAATGGATGAATTTAATAATGACAGCTCTTGCCACTTCATTATGTGAAGAAATTGAAATTGTTAATCACAAAGAAGACATTAGTTGTACCGATGCAAGAACTCAAACCAATAACGTACAACTTGTTGATACTAGTTCACAATGTGATGATAATGGAACTGATGTTTTACAGTAAAGAATACAAATTTTGTTATTTAGGAAATAATATACACAATTAATTTTTAGATTACAGGCTGTTTTATTTGAGATGCATAGTAAACTAAAAAAAGAAAAAGAATTAAACGCCACTTTGAAAAATACAATAAAATTACAACAAGATACCATTAAGTCATTTGAAAATAATAATAACAACCAAAATCTTGAAATTAAATTAAATAAAGTATTATCTGGTATGTTCACCAATACTCAAATAAAATTACTAATGGAGCCAAAAAAGAAAGTATACAAGTGGACAGAAGACGATATTGCCAGTGCCATTACCTTAAGAAGTTTATCGCCTAAGACATATAAATACCTAAGAAACAAAAAAAAAAATCCTTTACCAGGTTACAAGACTAATAAACTTTCAATTAACAAATCCTTTTGATCTAAAATGTACACTTATTTTTTAAACATGATTAAGGACTTTCTACTTTAATAGGATGGGCTGGCCGGTTTCATATTGAACAAGGAATTTAATTTTCAATATTAAACATTATGAAGCATAAAAGTAAACACATTATAGACAATAGAATATAAATTGATTTAGCTACATATTTATTTATAATTTTTGCAATAGGTACCTTAATGTCAGCTAGAGATAAAATAACAATATTGGTCTTTGATGAGACATACTTGTCCCAAAAGATTTGTTATGACAAAAAATATAAGCAGTTCATTGGACTACATAAATGTGTGCAGACTTTAGTAGCAAGAGGTATAACACTTATATTACGACTTGATTTTTCAATAAAATAAATTTAAAAAAAATAAAATCTGTGGTAACTTATAATACTAGGTCTAATTTCATCTTGGCGGCAACCAATATACTACCAGTTTGATACACAAATGACTAAAGAAATACTGTTCAATATAACACGTCAGTTAAATGAAATCGGTTTTGATGTGAGGGGTGTAGTAAGTGACATGGGTCCAACAAACAGAAAACTGTGGAATGAATTGGATAGTTCTATTGAGAAACCTTACTTTATACACCCAGAAAGTGAAACAAAGCGAGTACACATTTTTGCGGATGTTCCACACTTACTTAAATTAATCCGCAACCATTTTGTTAATAGGTAAAAACAAAATATACTTTATAATAATTGATGTCTGCTCACTCTTCAATTATTAAAAATTATTTTTATTTTAGTGGATTTTTGGTTAATGGGAAATTTATACATAAAGGCGTATTGGAAAATTTATTAAAATTAAATAAAAGTGATTTTAAATTGGCTCACAAAATGACCGAGAACCACATAAATGTGCCACAAGCAAAAAAACAAAATGTTAGATTTGCTGCACAATTATTATCTAACACTGTAGCAAAGGCTATTTTATTCTGTGGTGAAAATTTTGAAATTGACTACACTTATTGGAAAGAGGTTTGTAATTATCTAACATTGCACTATGTCTTGGCATATTATATAAGTTATTATTTTTGTTTTGTTAATAATTTTTTTTTAAGGCATCTGAAGTTATTCAATTAATAAACGATTGGTTTGACTTTAAACACCCAATTTCCAGTTGATAAATTTGTGATAAGTTATGGTATGGACCTGGAGAAACAAAATAAACTCTTAAAAAAAATGGACGAATTTATAATGAATATGAGAGTTTATGGACATAAATCTATGTTACCTTTTCAAAAAGGTTATTAAATTTATTTATTTAATTACACATAGAGTATAATAATCTAATCATATATACAACATATAAATATAACATGTTCAATTGATTTTTGGTAAAAGTAAATCGGTTATTTTATATAAATTTAATTAATTCCACTTTAGGTATTTTGTACACTAATGAATCGTTAAGGAATTTATTAGCAGACTTAAAATTGGACTACTCTGATATACATTATTTGATAACGAGACGAGTGAATCAAGATTTGTTAGAGAACCTATTTAGCTACATAAAAGCGAAATGGTACATTTTGGCGTGGCCGTTTTGGCGTGGCCGTTTTGGCATGAAGCCATTTTGACGTGAAGCCGTTTTGGCGTAAATGTCTCAGGTTATTTATAGTATAAAATAAAAATATTTATTATTATTTATTCAATTTAAAAAAATTCTGTTGATTAAAAATTTTTAAAAAATCTTAAAAAAATACAATTGACAATTGATAATCTAATTAAAAAACTTACTAAAAAAATATTATTATTGTAAAGAAATATTATGTGCTACACCTCTTAAATATGTTAAAATGTCTCGTGTATCTGCTTCTTGAACTATTCAGGACTCCTTCCTGATTCCAATTGAAGTAAATATGTATCTCTTCCAGCTTGAATCTTTTTTAAGCACGTTATAAATGACCATAATGTAGGATGAACCATTCCCATTTCAACATTTATTCTACGGTTGGCAGCCTCTGCATGATTATTTGTTCTGTGTATACCATTTAGTACTCGTCCGTATAAATTCCAAATTGATGGTGGAAATCTAGCAGGTCTCCGTCCACGTCCATTTCGATTTAATCTTCCGATATAATTATCTTCAAACCATTCAAGCAAGGGCTGAAGTTCTTCTGGTAAATATGCATCTAACGCGTCGATTGCCATGTCAATATTGTCGATGCAAACAAATGAAATTGCAATTATCATTTTAACATGAATAGAAAAATCTGCATCGTTATTATATTTTGATATAAGATGCAGTTCGCCAATTTTTTTTTTGAAATTTTTTGTCAGACGAAAGAAACAACCATAAATAATAATATTTGGGAAATATTTTTTCACTTCATTTATAACAGCTAATTCAAAGTCTAATGAAATTGATGTAGGATTTAACCCAGGACATAAATTTATTAACATTTGAAAAAGTTTTTCATACGTTTTTGTATATTTATCAGGCAGTAATGCATATATAATAGGGTGTACACCATTTAAATATTCGGCAAGTATGACATACACTTGAGTAAAAAGTTGGGGTGAAATTTTAAAAGTCCCATCTCCTAACCATGTCTTAGAATTTCGTAGAATATCCAAACATCGACGTCTTCCAAAAATTAAAATTCTTTCTGCCCCAGGTCCACTATCAGCTAATAAAAATTGTTCTTCATGCCCTTCAGAAGGTGAATACATTCTATACACTTCAGGAATTTCTAAAGTTATAAGATCCTTCGGTGCTTCAGGTACGGTTTGTATATTGTTTCATTTTCTTCGTACTTGTTTTTTTAATGCATAATTAGATTGAATTGCTCCCTAAGAAAAATTATAACATAATTTAATTTCCTTATAGGATGTATCATATTATATCTTGAATGGCGAATTGTAAAATATTTTACTAGATAATTGTTGCGTACGTAAGATAGTTTGTACCTATATAATTAGGAAATATAAAGATTATGTGTATACAATTTTATGTGAGATAAGAAAGGTCCGATCAGTGGTTTTCGGTGACAGGCGAAATAAAGCGAAATAAACTAAAAATAATATTAATAATTACGATCTATTTAATTTAATTTAAATTACAACCATCGTTACACTACCGTATTCGATAATAAAATCAATATTAATATTGATATTTATAATTAGGACTGCCAGGGCTGGGATTTAAATGGGATAAAATGAACGAAAATTGTTACGTATATTATTGCGTATAATTGTAGTATATATATATATTTTAGGTACTATATTAGAATTACACCTACTTTAGCTGCTTCTGATAATCCGGCCAGACATTCATTTATGACATTTGATGTGGATTCCGTGGTTTCAGCTGCACGTCGTTTTATACGGTTAACTGCTATATTTCCTTCGATTTTTGGTGCTTCAGAATCATGAGTATGTTCATTAATTGATTTTATTATTTCAATATCGTCTACTGTTGTGTGTACCCGAGCTTTGCATTCACTTTTATTTCGGCAACGCCAAAAACGACGTTTTCCATCACTACTTAATGCATCAAATAAATACATATAACCATTGATCACTAAAACATCTCGTTCTTTCGTGGATTCAATTAATTTTGACATTATAACTAATTATTAATTAATTTAATAATTTAATAAAACTCACTACTTGTATGAAAGAATTAAATGTATATAAAAACTCACTATTTTTGTGAAATATTTATGCTGTGTCTAGCTAAGAACATTAAAGGACAAAAAATAATAAACTTATCGCACGGCAGACAAGAAACGACAACGGGTACAAATACTACAAATCATTCAAAACGTAGATAATCGATCTAATCAATAGTAGGTATACGTTTTGACTGGTCAACTGGTTAATTTTAACTTTGGTTAAAAACCCATAGGGCACAAGCACAGAATAGTACAGAATACTAGCATAGTAATATAAACGTATCATTAAATACCAACAATACGTATACTTTATACGTTAAATAATAAATAAAATAAACTTTAAAGTAACTATTAAAAAAAAAATATATATACTTATAATGGTAAATTAATTAATATAATAATATTATGAGACATTTACGCCAAAACGGTTTCACGTCAAAATGGCTTCATGCCAAAACGGCCACGCCATAACGGCCACGCCAAAACGTCCTAGATCCACATAAAAAGAATGAATGGAGCTAACACACACTTGACCCCTCTTGACTTTAAACATTGGTACACATTTAATTTTATTACATTTAAATTTAATTTTTATTCAAACTCATCTTTGTATTATTATTTCAACAGTCTTAAATGGTATCTTTTGGGCAAACATGCATATGTGGCATTTACAGAAGATAGGAATACAGAGGATACAAATGGAGAAAGATTAGTTGACACTGAATGTCTTTCGTCTTCAGTCTTAAAAAATTGTAAAATTTACAGTGAAGAACTAGCCGAGGTCAATTCAATTGATGGTGTAGGTAGGGGTAAAGTTCCCCAAGAACAAATGGATCTTCTAAAATGTTTTGAAGAGCAGGTATCTACAAATTACATATATATATATATTGTTATGTTATCTTAATAGTAAATATGATATATTGATAATCACATTTTATCCATCACTGTAGTTTAACATACCAGAAAAAAGCATAGAGTTCGAGGCACAAGAATATGTCGTTGGCTATGTTGCAAAACGTTTTATATCTAAATATCCTAATTTAGGATATAAAACTGAAAAGTTGCATGACAATGAAGCTGCGTCTAGTTGGATACAAATAATGTCTAACGGCCATTTGATAACCCCATCAAATGAACTTCTGTTGGCAGCAAAATATATGGAAGATGAATTTCAAAAACTGCATGGTAACAATATTAATAGAAGCAGTAATATAATGGAACAACTATTTAACACTGTTAAACAATTATATAGTTTACCTGATGAAGTGATCAAATGTTTGGTTAGGACTAGAACGTTTATTCGCTTCAATGCATTGAATAAGGCAATTGAACATGATATGCCTAAAAATATATCAACAAAAAATAAAATTAGAAAATGTATGGTATAATCAAATGTGTATACTATTTTATTGTTTTGTATTGGGTAATTTGGTTTTCAAATAATTAGAGCTATATAATATGAACAATAAGGTAAGTATAAAACCGAATAACCATATTATATTTATATCATACCAGTAACTTAACAATCATTTAAAGAAACATGAACAATAATAAATTACCTTTAAATAGTATAGATTACATCATTACTTTTTCAACTGTTTGCCATTCAAATTGCTGAAAATTATCCAATTCTAATGTATTTTACTACAATTATTATTATACTAAGTAGTATGGATAATGAATGCATTAGGATAAAATCATCTGGTTAATTTACCATGGGATATGTAAATGAACATAATTATCACATAATATTTTAACAGTAAAAGTAGCAAGTCTATATTTTTAACATTTAACTAGACAAGGTAAGTACATTAATTTTTAATTACAATTACAAAGTAATTAAAAAATATAAATAAAAATCATTCAAAACTTAACGGATGTTAATACAACCATGATATAAGATATTTAGATAAAATAAATAATAAGTGATAACAACGTATTATGATAACAGCCGACGGACCGAATGACGTAGACACCATGCGCAGAGCTCTGTTGCTGTCATACCGTGATATATACCGTGTTATATCATGATGAAAACATAACGGAGCGGCGGCCGCACACATTAATAATAATAATAATAATAATAATAATAACGGATGTGCGGCGGCGCCGCCGCAACGAACGTTTCCCATTGGTCGGGCGGGGCCGCGCCGCCGCAACGAACGTTTCTCATTGGTCGGGCGACCGACCCGTCATAAGGAACCGGCGGATTTCCAACGAACTACAATTCCGTGGGCCGGGGGCCATGGGGTGCTTCATCGGGGCGTCTCGTTGCGATTAGGTACCAAGTAGGTACGTTTCTATATCATATTATTATTGTCATATCATTTTTACCTAATTAGTACAGTATAAATATTAATTATTAAGTAAAATCGTATTTGATGAAATAAACAAGATTAGAATTTTTATTTCAACATCAGTTAAAAATTAAATGAATAATCGTCGATTTAAAATGGTCACCGAATACTTCAATTGCCATTTTCTAGATGTATTTCTAGATGACTAGATGCACATATAAACATAGGTCATTATTATATTATTGTTATCTATTGTGTAAACAAATATTTATGTTATTTTCAACTTTAAATAACTTAATCTTGAATAATATTTACATAGTTATAATTTGTATTGTATAATTGTTTTTTAACTATCGGGAATCACCTGTGCGTTGTAACATTGTATCAATAAGTAACAATGCGAGGATAACACGTTAACACAAACACTAAAATTGTAAAAATAATATCTCAGATCCAGAAAATCTATTTATTTTGAAACTGTTTTATTTATAAAATTTTAACCATTATATCAAAAATGGTCAATTTTGCAGTCGAGTACCACGGTTATACTTAACTATTAACCAAACATACATAATGTTGATAATTGATATTATCGAGAATTTTGTTTTGGTATGTATGTAAGGTATTTATATTTCCGGTAAGAGACCAGGGATTTTTATTTTTTGTATAAATAGAAATACCTAATCGCGTGCGACGTGCGGGCCTCGGGCAGTCGGGTCACTCTGGCAGTCGGGCCGGGCACACAGCCGCACACACATGATAGCTTACTTTTTCAGCGCACGACACACGTGTGTTCGGGTTTTCGGTACTTACTACTTAGTAGTTGGTACTTACTTATATGTAAGTATTAAGTATTTCTTATCTAAAAACTAAATAACAAATTTAAAAATCGTATTTTCTTGTTTTATCTATAATATTAATAACATTAATTTTTAAATACCCATTTAAAATTCTCGTTCAGTCGTTCAATACTTCAATAGTTTGACAATCAATTCATCGATTATCGAATTATATTATTATCTGATCTCGCATTATGAGAATAAAGACAGACGATTAATAATATTATTCGAAAATTCGAGAATACTATACTCTGTTCAGGTTAAAAGTACCCAGTCGCTCGGACGAAAACTAGTACTTTTCGCGCATGGATCTTGCTACGGGCCACGGGGAGCGCTGTGGTGTACAATGCCGACCAATCACGGGCTGTCTGATCTCGCCTGGGGGGTCTAACAGTTGTCAGCGGCTCAGTGTGCATGCGCGAGTTTGGGTACTCTTAACCTGAACAGAGTATATATTATAGCAATTGCTCATATGAATTACGCGCGTTCGCCGAACGCTCGAACAGTATAATTTATAGTCTGCATTGGAGTATCGGACTGCATGTGAAATATTTTCAATGAAAACTTTGTAGGAAAGTTTCAATTATTTAATTTTAAGTTCCTGACAATAATTAGTATTGTATTTATTTTATAAATTAAAATATTATGTCATCAGTGCTAAAATTATTCACATTTCTATTTGTTCGGTAGCGGTACGGCCGGCACAACGATCGTAGCCTACACCTGCGCGCCAGATCTATTCGGTTGGCAGTATTGCCAGTCTCAGCGACGTATGTCCACCACGACGCGTTCCTACGTGACCCACCGACGGTTCGACGTTATGTCGCATACCATATCAATAGTTCAGTGATATCACACACACATTTTTTCTGCCGTTGTTACTTGTTGTTGGCCCGTTGCCGTGTACAAAATCGTATACCTAATTTTTTTATTATTTTCTTTTTTTGTGCGTCCGTTTGTTGTTGGTTTTTTTTACTACCAATATTGTAACTCGTCTCTTCAAGTGTACTTCCTCGACATCAACGAAACTTGTGTCGTAAGTGTTACTGCTATACGGCATATCGTAGTTAGCGTGTGCGCCCTCGCCGCCACCGAACTCGACCGTCGTCGTCAATGACTCCTGTTCCTGCTGTCAGCTGCGAATAAGACCAATCTACCGTCAAACCGTCACCGTGGGTGCCTCATCCGAACCGAATCCGGTGTTATCAATTATTTATATATGTATCTATGTTAGTCATAAGGTATAGGTAAACATGTACTATTGTGATCTATATAGTTTTAAGTACCCCTCCCCCCCGTCCATTCTTTTGTAAAATAGTACGTTAAGCATTATTCAATACAGTCCACTGTTCATTTAGTGTTCTACTAAAATCATCTGTATTTTATTGTAACCAGATTTCCTATCATATCCAATCACCTAGCCGGCATTCACAGATTGTCGACACTATCCCGCGTCAATTACACATCTGGGGAGGTCGCGGCCGCACATGTTGGTCCTTCGAGCCGGATATAGTATAAGTATCGTGTGTTACGCGCCATTTTAGTTTACTATTACGTACCCGACTCTTTAGTTACAATGCCGCTCACTGTCGTTGAAGCTGAGCGCCCTGAAAGATTACTTAAGCGCACAATTGCTAAACGAGATACCATAGTGTCTCAGATACAATTTTTATTTGAATTGGCCCACAAAGTGGAAGGTGATAAAACTATTCTCCCATTATTTCGTGCGAGAAAAAGGGACATCGATCACTTTCGCGCTCAATTCGCCGTTGAACAGGACTCGATTCTCGATATCCTCATCCAACTTCAACGTGAAGACGAATATCAAAAAATTCATTCGCCTGTTGGAAATACGCTAAACGAAAATTATTATTCAATTATGGCAATTTCCGACACCGAGCAGGATGACCACATTGTGACTTCAGCCATATTTTCTTCGAATACCTCGCACATACAGTTACCAAAAATTGATACGCCGAAGTTCGACGGAAGTCTTGTTAATCGGAGCTCGTTTCGTGACATTTTTAAGTCGTTGATCCACGACGACCCTGGTCTCGGAGATATACAAAAGTTTCACTATCTGTCGCAAAGTCTAACTGGTTCCGCCTTATCTGTTATTAAATCGATCCCGTTGTCGGCATCGAATTATAATGTCGCGTGGGCGGCGCTCATCGACCGATTTGAAAATAAACGATTACTCGCGACCGCACATTTAGATAAGCTTTTCGCATTTAAGCCAATTGTTAGCGAATCGCTGCCAGCCTTGACTGCCTTTTTAAATATTTTCAAAGAAAATATTTCCACCTTACAGTTACTCGGAGTCAATGATCTGGCGGGTTTTATATAGTTATATATGGGTTCACGCGTATTGGACCCGACAACGCGTCAGCTGTTCGAAGCTAGTATTTGTCAATCCACTATGCTGAGTTTTGACACATTAGTTAAGTTTATTCAAAACCGCTTAAAGATATTGGAAAATCTACAAGGTCATTCAAATACTGAAAGTGCGGAAAAGGGGGCACCAACGGGTAAACTGCATCAAACATCTAAATCGTTTGTGACTACCACCAGTGATAAATCTGTCAACCGAGATAAATTGAAATGTGTATTTGCAAAGAATCTCATACAATTTATCGCTGCGCGGCCTTTCAGCGAATTACAGTTGAAAGCCGTCGAGAGTTCGCCCGTACTAACAATCTTTGTTTTTCGTGCTTGAGTGCGTCACACATGATTAACAAGTGTATTTCAAAGTACAGCTGTCGAACCTGTCAAAAGCGTCATCATACTTTGCTGCACTTGCCAATGTATTCGGGTACCAGCCCTTCAGCGTTAAACTCCACGTCAGGTGCGGCACAGGCCAACGTTGGAGGTACGGAAAGCTCCACGGCAGACCCTCTCGATAGTCAAGCACAACTTTCTGGAACTACCCGAACGTGCTCTACGGTTGTACTTGGGACAGCAATTGTCCGTGTCAGAGATAGTTGTGGGGTACTACATCCTATCAGAGTTCTCTTGGATAGCGGGTCTCAGGTGTCGGCGATTACTAGTGGCCGTGTGTCACGCCTCGGTCTCGCCAAGCACAAGTGCCACACCGAAATTGTTAGTCTTGCGCAAAACACTGTCGCAAAGGTTAAAAGTGTAACTAATTGTAAATTACTGCCTCATTATACGTTAGAGCATATTTTTAATTGTAATGAACTACTTGTGTTACCGCTAATAACAGATGTAATGCCAACATTACCGTTACCACCACGCATTCGGAAAAAATACCAACACTTATTACTCGCGGATCCGAACTTCGACACACCTTCACAGATAGATTTACTGTTAGGCGGTGACCTCTCTCCAAATATTGTTCGCCCGCGTGCCGATATCATTCATATTCCTGGCTTTCCGTCTGCTCTAGATACCCTTCTTGGCTGGGATGTATTTGGAGCTATCTAAATATTATTATCTTTTATTTAGTGAAAAAATATATTTGTTTAATATAACTCTTGTCATTAATTTAACTAACAAAACCTATAACTACCAAATATCAAAAAGTGACCACATTAATACTATAATATAAACCTTTTTGCTTACGGTGCAGTTTAATAATTACAATTTAATGTGATACACTATTTCAATTTCAATAGCTATAGATAAAGTTGTTTATGGTCTATTAATTATTGATAATCAGGGCTCGGGACTTTATGAACTTACAAATATGTATCGAATGTGATTTTTAATATCTGTTTCCCAAACAAATATGCAGATGAATTAAGTCCCAAGCCCTGTTGAAAATATAACAAATGTTTAAATGAATCAACTAAAAAATTTAAATTCAAAAAACCCCAATATTCTGCTAATGTAGATTCTGATATTAATGCACAACTTAAAATATGATAACTACTTTTATAAAAAGATTTTCAATTTCAAATGAAACTTAGAATTAGTTGAAAATGAAAATATACTTGTGTATACCAAAATTATTTTCCTTATTTTATGTATTATACATAGAAACATTGATAATCATCTTTGAAGTGCAATATACATTAATATAGAAATAAATGAACATTGATCAAATTCCTCGGAAAGTCTTCTTTCAAACTATCACTTAGAGTGTAGTCACATGCAAGATTTTAGTGAAATAATAGCAGTATCCACGTTGCTAGATGACATTTAACCATTCTGAAAGTAAAAACAATGAATATAATTTACTAATATTTATTTATTTAAGTCTTTAAGCTAATGTACTTTTTATAAGATTAGGTAAAACTACTTACATTTTAAAATAACGCTGCAATACAGTGCCTACTTAATAAAATGTTAAAAAGTGACAATACTTTTTTTTAAGTTTTTAAATATTCATAATTATATTGATTTTAATTGAACATTTAAGTATGAGCTTCGCAAAAAAAAAAATAACAACTAGGTATTATGTTTTCCTGAAATCAAATATATGAGATAAAATTATGTTTGATATTAATTGAAAAATAAGCATACAAAATATTTTACTTACAACTATATGCAAATACTATCTATAAATAATTTTGTCCATAAATATATTTTATTTTGTGTTTTATAGATTTTACATTTTAGATTTGATGGGTATCAATAAACCTCAAATGTAATCTTTGTATTGTGTGCCTGAAACCAAATATAAAAATTTAAATGACATTTAATAAAACTGAATAATATGTATAATATTACCTAAGTATCATGTAAAAATATTGGTAGGTAATCATCTTTGAACTGCAATATACATTAATATAGAAATAAATGAACATTGATCAAATTCCTCGGAAACTCTTACTCCAACTGTTGTAATTACATGCAAGATTTAGGTAAAATAATAATAATATCCATGTTGGCAGATAATACGAAAATAATAATACGATAATTCGTACATAACATTTCTGAAAATAAAAACATATTTAAATTTAAAAGTAATGAAGTTAATTTACTAAAATGTATTTAAGCCAGTCCTTTACTCTTTTATATAACATTTTGTATACTAACTTACCCTTTAAAAAAGTAATTTTGCAGGTAGGTCTACTTAAAAACACTTATTAAAATTTTTTCTAGGTTCCACACAATTATAACATTATTTGAACAAATCGAAATGTTGACATTTGGTATTAAATAGCCCAAAATATAAATATGTCAAGAACATTATACAACAAAAAATAAACTTGAGATTCAGACCTCGGAGTTGAATGATTTAAAATTGATGAAAATACTTAATAACTTGAGAACATGATAACTAAAATAGTAAATATGAATTAATAAAACACGAATGACTTTTAAGCAACCATTTACCATACCACTGTGCAGACTGCAGTGTGCACATGGACGCATAGAAGCATTTACGACAAAATACACATTTTAGACACAGAATAGATTACATAACGATAACATTATAAGATAACTGATAACTGATAACAAGATAACCAAATCGTTTAAATAGTATTTTGAATTTTACCGCGAATCATTCCACATATATGTACAGTCGTACAAACTTAATGATACCTACTAATAATATTACTGATAATTTGTTTTTATTATTTGGTCACTATGCATCTCCCCCATTTGCTTGCTTCACTTGCGTTAGCTTATAGCATAACCCATGTACCAGAGTATAATATATTTTATCGTGGTGGGTTCCTATTTATATTTTATGGGCTTATGGCAATTACCTTTCATTTCTTATCTTAAAGTTATAGCACGTGCGTAATATAGAAGCAATTAACTGAGCGTGTATAAATAATAATACAAGAGTAGTAGCTATGTTTGATTCTATTATAATATGTATTTCTAATTAATTATTACATATTCTAACTGGCAACCATGTACATAATAATTTACA
>CM040630.1:18465341-18557416 GCA_022818045.1 Neotoxoptera formosana | reverse complement strand
TACTTCAGGTAATCTGGTAATATTTTTGTTAAATATGATGTACTGCCATCTGCCGTCTGCTAAATTAAAAAAATTCTTATTATTTACTTAATTTTTTGAGTTATTGACAAACACTGATTGATTTATTCAAACACGACTTATTTTTTAGATCTTAAAATAGTTCCGACAGCCTTGTATCTTTACATCTGTATGAAATACAAGTAACAAATATTTTAACTATGCATAAAATGGTTTAAACTGTTTTAGTTACATATTTTGTTTTTGTTTTAACTATTTTACTTCACCTTAACACAGAAAAACCAGGAATTTTTATACTTCACATAGTTTTTTTTTTTTAGAAATTATGAGTCGGCATAAAAAATTTCAGTCGGCAATACTTGAACTCACACCCCCCCGACAAAATTGTATAACGCCGGCCCTGTGCCTAACATTAAACATTAAATTATAATAATTTATAATTATACCAGAATTAGTAGGAAATGTATGTTATAAAGTGGCATAATTAACGTAAACAATTGGAATATAAAAATATAATATACATTTCTTCATTTAAAATTATGCTACTGATGTAAAAAAGACGATTTAATCTTACCCTTGTCCAATATTTACAGCAGCTGTGACCATTGCAATATTAGTGTTAAATTTAGTACATGGTGCTTCAGAATGTATAACTTCTTTTTGGTGACAAAAATTGCAGGTAAAATAAAATGAACTTATAAAGCCATTTCTTACTTCATGACTAAAAGTTAAATTATTGAAAGTACAACCAAATGCAGAATGATTAATTGATTTTATAGATTTAAATATGTAATTTATGTCCACAATCCGCCTTCCTTCAAGAATAATTTCATCTGCTTTATCTTCGTCATTACTTATTTCCATAGCCAAAGGTAAAGCCAGATCTTCCATAGTGTCATCAGAATTTATGACTCTAAAAAATACGTTGTAAATTAATATGAATATTATAATATAAAAACACTTCCCTAGTAGCTATATATTATTGTATATACTTACACACGAACATCACGATTTAGTATTACATTTTCATTATTTTCAATTCGATCAATTTCTTCTTTCTATACAAAAAAAAAATTAATATTATCTCTATTAGGTAGGTTAGTGATGTGCCACTAGGAATATTCCCCAAGGAATGTTCCCGGGAACAGGGAATATTCCCGGAATATTCTCCAGCCTCTCGAGAAATTTCTTTTAAAAAAAAAAAAAATTTTAATATTTAATACAATTTTTTTAATATTTTTTATCGTAAGTTCATAATATTGTTATTTTAAAAGTATTAATTAAGATATAAAAGTACGGCTTCTTTTTATTTTTATTAATAATGATACTGAAGTACCTACCTAATGTTATATATAAATAAATATATATCATAACATATGATGTATAAGTAAAAGTTATTCAGTATTTCAGTATGTTTATTTTTATTTTTTAACATAAAATAAAAGTTGGATAATTAATTTTGGGATCATTGTACAAATTTTAATTAAAAAATGAAATTATATAGTTACTTAGTAAAATTTTTTTAAATAATAAGAATCTAAACTGAAATAATATCAGTAAAGAACTGTAATTTGGATCATTTACAGCCATAAGTTTAATTTAAAACTGAAAATTATGATCAATATTTAAAAACTTATTATATTCCCGGGAAATTCCCAAAAATATATTCCCGGGAATATGCCCATCACTAGGTAGGTATATAAAAAAAATATTTTGAAATTGTTATTTTTTAGTAAATATTTAACCATTATTTTGGAGTAACGACCTCATAACTAAAACCGATTTCATAAAAATGTAACGGCACTTTTTGCAGTTTTTACTCAATTTTTCGGTAGTTTAAGCTCAGTAATACTATTGAGAATTATGAAAAATTATTTATGTAAAGTACTATGCAAACAAAATTCTCTACCAGAAACATGTGTGTGTATACGTCAGTGGCGTCATTTGAGGGGGGGGGGCAAGGTGGGCATTTGCCCCTGTCCGATTGTAAAAGCAGTCCAATTGTTGGGCCGGTTGTTGGTGAAATAACAGAACCTATATTGTGTAATAATATAGGAAAACTAGTCACGATAGTAATTAATATTTCTAGTTTTCTAGTCGGACGCTGATGCTATATAAATTATAAAACGACCACTCTCAAATTTATCCATGATTAAAAAATGTCTATAATAGAAGGTACTTATTTAAAATTGTTCGATTTTTCAATTACTTTTTAACAGTTTCATATTGTTATTTAATTTGTTCGACCCTCTAGAAAAATATGAAATTATGTTACTGAGGTATAACTGTATAAGTACCATAATTATATTTTAGCTCCTCCACGTCTTTTTACCATAAAATGAGACTAATTTTGCCTCAGGCACGTATAAAGTTAGTAATACGGGAATCGTATCGAGATAGAAATGTAAGTGGAAATTAGCGAAGTGATTTGTTTTTCTGTTCAGTTAGGTCCTCTTGCCATCACAATTTTAATGTGACTAAATATACAATAATTAGTATAATTGAAAAATGCATTTTTAAAATCTAAATTAAAAAATAAATGATAAAAAAATATTATATGATAAAAATTAAATTAAATTGTAAGATTTTACAAACTTATTGTCAATTATCAACTAAACTTAACTTGGAAAGATCGTAATTAATGAAACATTAATAATAACTAACAAGTAATAACACCAGCATTGGTTGTTTCTGTTTAGAAATAAATGTTCAAAGTGAGGCACATTATTGTGTTTGTACTGTATTATGATTAAATTGTTTAGTATGTCAAACTTTGTAAATTGTCTTGTTGAAATAAATAATTTTGAGCGACACTAGTACATTAGTGCCTTATAGGTGCAATCAGGGCCGGATTTACGCATATTCCCACGAGACCCGGGCCTAGGGAGGCAAATTTTGTAAGAAATGAAAAAAAAAATCAAATAAATATTTTATGCATTTATGTAACTGCAAATATTACTGTAATATTTAATATATATATTTGTATATATATATATTATATAAAATATTAAATTTATTAGTAATAAATACTACATTTTGGGTGGGTTATAGTGGGGAAGGGGCGGCATATTAAAAAGGGCCTAGGGCGGCACCTGTTCTAAATCCGGCACTGGGTGCAATGAGAAATATAATGCTCACCCCCCCCCCCAGTAATTTCACCAAATTTCCGCCTATCCGTTTTCCCCTTCCTATTAAAAACTGAAATGACGCCACTGGTATACGTTCTGATCCAAGCACTTTTTCGAGGAGAAAAATATTTAAAAAATAAACATTATTGTACAACTACTTATAATATAGCTTCTTAGCTTCATTCAAAATCTATAATGTTATGATTTATGATAGCTAGTAAACTATAAGATTTTTATACTTGAGAGAATTATTAAAAACTTCAATTTCAATCGCTTATAAAAATAATGTATTACTTTAATTTTATGTTAATTTATTTTTAATATAAGTTTTAATTTTGTTAAACAAATTAACACTTACCTTTTTTTGATTAAATTCAGCTATATTCCCCTTTCTCTTGGGAGCCTTGCTAGGAAAATATTTCTGTTTTTTATCTTTTCGCCAACAGCTATTACTATTCATTTTTAAAATATAAAAAAACAATACAAAAGAAACGTTGATGACACGGAACACAGGCTCAATTCAAATGAACACGTTTAGAAGACACGCGCGCGCGTTTGGTAATATTTGGAAGTGAATTGGAACACAGAATAAAATATTTTATTGTTCATTTCAAAATGGTAATACAATTTACGATTCAGAATATTGTAATACTATCGTTATACATTTTATAGAAATATATATGTATTTACTGATTTCCCAGTAAATAATATTATCGGTATTTACTATCTATAAATCTAATCGCTAATGTGTTTATAAATTATATTCGTCGGCGGTGCAGTCGCGCCGCGTCTAGCATTCCCGCACTCGCATGCACATGTCAATAATATAAAAATACGGCCGTCTACCAATTTACTTTTTGAACAGAAATATGCTTCCGCTGTGACAAGATTGTGAGATTTTAGTTGGTCCGATTTTTATTCTGTAAAAACATCAAGATTGCTTGACATCTTTTCCAGATCTTGATCGAGGAATTTTCCGAAATATAAACTTATGACTTTGGTATGATAAAAACAAAATTTCCAAATTTATACATTTTTTACTCGATCAAGATCTAGAAAAGATGTCGGGAAATCTTGAGATTTTTACAGAATAAAAATCGGACCAACCAAAATCTCACAGTTTTGTCATAGCCAAAGGTCTAAAAGCGATATTTTTCAACCGGCTAGAACCACCTTAAATAAAGCATTAAGTGTAATGCAAAATGATTGTAATTATAGTTTTACTACGTACGAAAACGAAGAAATAAATGAAAGCAGCGATTACTTAAAGTGATACAAATCAAATATTTTACGGATCCGAAACAAAAAAATCTAAATTATACTATAGGTTTTTGGACATAAAAAAAAAAGTTGAACGTGAAGTGACCGAAGATGGATTAGTTGAAAATGATTATTTTGATAACGGTTATTTACAAGATTTCATAGAAAAATGCATACCATTCATACCACTATGGACACCAGTAGTAAATTATAAGCTCAAAAATGGTGTCGAAATTCGATTGAGTAACGTGACTGTAGAGTCCTGGTTCAAAACAATTAAAGTTGATATATTCCAAGGTAGTTTGAGACAAAAGTGTGGGCGGTTTTTACGCACAATGAGAGAGCGTGTACAAATAGTATGCAAACAGGTGGATTGCAAAATTAGGAAAAAAGAATGACGCGCCCAAACAAACTTAGAGATATCACGAAAAAAATAAAATTTGAAAAATCAGTTGATAACTGTATAGATGCTGTTGAGGAATGGGGTAAAAAAGAAAAACAATCAAAACATTTAAAGCCCAAAAGTTTCCGTCCGTTTAAAACAGATTCCTTAAGAACACAAATCCCCGTTGGTGACGTAGTATACACATTAGATAGATAGCTCACCACAATCATCTAAACTCTCTAAATGCAGTACGAATAATACAATCATAAAATCATCATCGACCCCCTTCAATCAAACAACAATCGGATGTATACCCGAAAAAGAACTGTACGGCAATGGTTTACCAAAAGATTTAATGTACTATCAAAAAATGGTTTTGCCGGATGGTACATTAAAAAATGATTATATTGTTGGTCTATATGGATACATTTACAAAGATAAAAATGCGATTTCATAACAGATTTAGATTTCAGAGAATTCGATACATTATCAGAAAATAATTGATTAAGCAATTTCGTTATAGATATACGTTTGGCAACTTATTTAGTAAAAATCGGTTCACCTAATATAAAAATCTTATCAACAAACACCGTACGTTTATTAATGATGAAAAGAGATTATGGTGAAGAATATGATGAAAAAATTAAAGTTTCTTATACCGATATTATTCTTATGCCATTTAGGGACGGAGGGTTAATGATAATCATTGGATATTATTAGTTATAAACGTAGAAATAAAAATGTTTACTGTTATGGACCCATTAAACACAAATTAACGAATTAATATGATTCGTTTGCGAGAAGTGCACAGAGTTCTAACCTCAAATTTTCTTTACAAAGACGGTAATAAATTGTCAAAGATGTCAACAAATAATAATATGTTTGAAAATGTACCCGAGCAAACTGATCGTTACAATTGTGGTGTTTTTATACTTTATTACGCATTTACCATTATGAATAAGACATGTTTTGATTTAAAATTTGACCCCTCGGAATATAGGGCGTTTTTAAAAAAATATTTACTAGAAAACTCTGAAGACATGACCAATGTTTGTCTTTATTGCAGTTGGAATTCGAATAAACACTGTTGTGACATAGGAAAAGTAACCATTGACTGGGTATGTTGTGAATCTTGTTTTCGATGGGTTGCGCAGCAATGCATTTTCAAAGATAAAAACAAAACAATCAACTATGAATTTGATGAGTTTAAATGTTTATTATGTAAAATTTAAAGATTTACTAGTCAAGAATTAACTTTTTCTTTGAGTTTGACAGTAAGTGTATATATTACAATACATTTCTGTCACATATTTTAAGCTAATAAATTATATTTGAAAAAAAAAAAATAAAATTATAAACATAAGAATTTAAAAAAAAACACATCATTGTAAAACCAATACATTCATCGCTCAAATTGGAATCTAAAAACCAGGGAAGTAACTCAGTTATATAGTATTATAACAATTTACAGATAACTGATATCGTTGACTTTACCGGCCGGTTACCTACAGTAGAACACTTTTGTACAACTTTTTATGGGAACGACTTTTGTAGGAAATTTTACAAGCTTTAATTTGATAGTAAATTGAAGCGTGGAGTCGTTCCGGAAGGTTATCGAATTTTTAAAAAACCAAACCATAATATAGGTTATAACATGTAATTTTCGTATTGTATTCAATATCGTTGATTTTACCGGCTGGTTACTTAGAGTAGAACACTTTTGTACAACTTTTTATGGGAACGACTTTTGTAGGAAATTTTACAATCTTTAACTGTACTACACGGGTACGCCAGTCTTGAAACAAGAAGTTGTTCTCCCTCCACTCAGGTTTAGTTGATTCCCAGTTTCCACCACTTATTTATCTCTTGTATTTTCTATGATTTAATTATCATACAGTATTTGTTGTTGATACATTCAAAATTATTGTAATTATAATAAACACGAAAGTACTTTAATGGTTAATTGGTTTAATCAATATTATTAAACTAAACAATGTAATTCAGGTTTTTTTCTAGGTTTTTTTTTCTTTAGTTTTTGTTAGTCATTATTAGAATATAATTAATTATCTACAAATATCATAGTACCAAATAGTATTCAATTTGGTAGTTATTTTATGAATGAATACAAATTTGGTTTATACATACTACTGGAACGGAATACCGAGTATTGAGTAAATACTTAATAGGAATATTCAATATTACTTATTAGGTATAATCATTAATGATTATATTTATAAGGAAGTCATATACCATACATACACCACTGCATAGACCCAGCAGACTGTGGAAGTTGCTCCCTCTAGCGGAGAATAAATCTTTGAATTGTTGCGGCTAAAATGAACACCCTTATCAATAAATGCTAGAGAGTATATTGCTCACTTCACACTCGTGTATTTTTTTAAAACCTAGAGATTGTATCACTTATTAATACTTCAAAATTTTAATATGTAACAATTATAACTGTATAAATTGATATATTTTGAAATTTGATAATTTGCAGATGTATAGGTACATTTATAATTTGATTGCTATAATGTAAATAATTATTAGATCAATTAATAAAATGTAAACCTCAGGAATAATACAATTGTAAACATTTAATTAAATAAAAACAATAATAAAACATTTCATAGTAGGTACTTATATAAATTATCAATCAACATTATATTAAATTATAATAAAACAGTAACATCAAAAGTTTAAAATCATAATAAAATAAAAAATAAAAATACAACTAATAATTAATACAATAAAACATAAAAATAAAACATGAGTTCTTTTTTGTTGTAAAAAATGTCAAAATTGAACATAATAATAAACATAAATTACATTTATAAATTTTTATTTAAAAATATTAAAATATCAACATTTTTTGCAGATAATCTGTTTCTTCGCTGACTTACAATTTGACCAGCTTTTGAAAAAATTCTTTCTGATGGCACAGAAGTGGCAGGAATACAGGCATATTTTAATGCTATTTTTGTTAAAGGAACTAATACCGAAGAATGATTTTTCCAGAATGAAATTGGGTTTTCGTTAAAATTTAAATATGGAAGATCTATGTACTGCCTGATTAATGTCACTGCCGTACCTGTGTCAGTCGTTTTTGACCTGATTGTAGTAACCTTAGCTTGCAAATAATCAAGTAGGTTTTCATTTTCTGTGCTAATTGCTGAAATCCCAGGCACAGATTGGATATATGTTTGTTGTCCTGACGATACAACATAATCACTATCAGAGGCTAGCACTGAAATTGAAAAAAAACTTATTAAAAATCTTTATAATTTTCTTCTAATACAAAAATATGGTTTTGTACATAATTAAGAAATAAAAAAACTAATATACTTAAGTATTAGTAAGAAATAGTTATATCTTTTATACTTTTATGATGCAATAATGTAAAAAAGTGATTTATTTTGAATTATATGTGTATGTAGGACATTAATTATTTATTGAATTTTTTTTAAATAGTTTATTTAAACTAATCGTAAATAATAAATTTAAATAATAGTTTATTTTAACTAATTTTCAATTACTAAATTATCAAGATTATTATTTTTATTTTTTTACTTCTATTTCTCAATAACTCAGAAACTTCATATTGAACCTCTTGCTGGGCTTTATCTGCATTGGCATTAGATAAAAAAGCAGCTTTTTTGTACCGTGGGTCTAATAAAGTTGCTTTAGCATAAAAATGTGTAGGGTTTATCTGTTCAACTGAACTGTATGCCAGACAAATGTTTTCAAGCAGTGATTTTTTTAAAAATGTACCACATGATGTTTTGGGTATTTTTTTTCAATTGAAAGTTGAAGACCTGGAATGAAAAAATAATATTGCTAAATAGTAGGTATCTGAAATATATAACAAATTTCTAATTACCTCTGATTAATGGAATCACTTTCCCTAGGGTTGGTTTTTGTTCATAAGACAGCTCCACAGTCAAAGTTTCAAATGGCTTTAACAGCATTACCAGATCTTCTATGACTGTCCATTGATCATTTGTTGGCATTGTTGGGCATCGTTTAAGTGACAAGGAAACTACAGTTAATGGTTCTTTGACCTCTAGAAGTCGCTCAAGCATAGTTAAGGTGCTATTCCACCTTGTTGAAACATCTTGTTTCAATTTCAAAACAGCAAGACCCATTTGTTGTTGTTTTTCTGCCAATTGCCTTGTGTCGACTTCACTACCTATGTTTGAAATGGCCTACAATTGAGCGACACAACTTTGCCAAAGTTATAATTTGAACCTGATCATCAGGTATTAACTGTCCATCAGAATCTAATTTCAAGGACTTTTTTACTATGTTGTTTAGTTAATGGGCTGTGCAAGGAATATGTTCTATGATCATCAAATTTACAGCTGCCTTAATATTTGCCCCAGAATCAGTAACGATAGCGCACACTTTTTTTCGAATATCCCAACTATGAAAAATGCCATGTAAAACTTCAGACAAATATTTTGCAGTATGATTGGAAGTCAGCTATTCAGTAGCCAATACAAAAGTTCTCAACTCTAAATCCACAACAAAGAAGTGAACTGTTGCTGTTAAAAATGAGTCTGTATTCATTGATGTCCATATATCCGAGGTAATGGCCACATGTTTTGCATTAGAAACTAATCCAAAAACCTTGGACTTTGTGGCTTCATAAAAATTTGGGATGAGAGTTCTCCCAATTGTTCTATGGCTAGGCAGTGTATAGCAAGAATCCAGAAGTCTTACTAACTTCTGAAAACCAAGGTTCTCAACAATATAAAATGGCTGCATATCTTCTGCAATCATTTCAACTACAGCTCTATTGAACTGATCAACTCCTCTTTCAGCTGGAGCTTGAAATCTATAAGTCAAACAATTATTATTTTTCTTTTTATAATGATATTACCTAGTTATGTTCTAATATATTGTATTAACTAGTTAATAAATTACCTTGAAAACAATGTCATTTGTTTTAATCTTTTAAGTGACAATTGACTGGTTTCAGATGTTTCAGTATAACAACTTTCGGAACAAATCTAGTTTAGCGCCCACGCGAATTTTTGAGTTTTTTTTTTACCCAAATAAATCAGTATTTTAAAAAAGGTGGTTCAAACAACATCATTTTTTAGTTAATAAATGCATTTTTGTTGCACCGAGTCACCGATCGGGGTCACTTGCTCGCTGCGCTCGCTCGGACCAATTAAAAATAAAAATATCCCTCGATTTGCTGTACAACACCACCCCAAGTAGGCAATGGGTTAAAATGCATTAAGAAAAATGTAAAAATGTAAAATGCATAAAATTTGACTGCGTGTGTTATTCCGCTTGGAATATTGTACATGATTGAAAGTGGTAAATATCTAATGTTTTATTATATTGTTTTTTGTTTTTTTAATTTAACTAGTTTTTATTTTTTTTTTTTTTTAGACGTTAAAGTGTAGAAAGATTTTACCAGATTTACCTAATTTAATAAATAAATAAATACGGACAGATATATTATATTTTAATAATATTAATACTAATACAATATGTAATACAATATTTATACAATATATTTAATTATATTTTATAAAAATCCAAATTCATTTTTAGACTCTGCCTCAGATTTTTATTCCGATGTATCTGTCACTACTTCATTATCAGAATCATTCACTGTTTTCGGTTTGGAAGGGCCGTATAACTATGACGTCAACCGAAAAAACTCATCTAACGGGTTCAAATTCAAATTTCGGCAATATTTCAAAAACATGTGCTTGGCCAAATACCCGGCGTAAAATCGTTTTTTCCGCGAGTACTGGCCCATAGATGCCTTAGCATGACGCCACATCCCCTCTACATTATTAGTGTGCGCGCCTGTATCGGGATGTTTAAACTGGATTGAATGGTTAACTGTTAAATGTTCATAACCCTCTTCTTTTAAGCAGTCATAACTCTAAAATTGAATGCTTGAATTAATATTAAGTATATAGAAATAAAAAGAGACCACATACTTTCCAACAGTCACTAATAACCAATGTACCGGGCAAAATCCATTCTTTAATTAATGCCAGTAACGTATCTTTATCACGCCGTTCAACAGGTACTAAAAAACATTTGCCAGTGCTCTACACCACCAAAAACCCATTGGCCCTCTACTCGATGGCCTCTATAATACTTTCGACGACCAAATTTCGACAATTTTGCCAACACCACCTTCGTAATAAATGTAGTAAATAATTTTAAAAAAAACATTATTTTTGCTTTTTTACAAAAAAAAAAAAAAAACATTACCAATTTATTCATGACGTAAAATCATTCCATCGAAGACAACTTCTCGATGAAAAGATGCCCAATCAACAGCGGATTGTTGAGCTATATCTATTCGATTTTTAATAAAAGTAAGAGACACATTCTCCGTCCATAGATATGAAAACATAACGATACGATAAATCGACAAGTGTGATTTTTCGAAGAACGTGTCTTTTCTTATTGACTGTTTAAAATTACAATTAACCATTTTTTTAATTAATTTTAGAAGACCTTTCTCTGCACCTCCAAACAAATCCATCAGTGTAATCTGCATGCGGGCACAATTTAGCATAATGACCATTTTTACATTTAAGGCTATTGTTTTTGGCAATTAGACCCCACGATTGAAGTTGTTCAATAACTGGCATTGACAACGGACCGTCTTCATTACACTCAAACAATTTAAATAATTTAACAACAGACCACATTATTAAATGAAGAAAAAACTTAAGAATTTCTTTTAGTACGTGTTACGTTAACCGAGTAAGAAACAGCTATGAACCAAAAAATAAAAAGGTATTATATTTTATCTATAGTTGAAAACATAATATCTCTTTATCTTAAACCATTTAAAATTTAATATCCGCATACTGACATTCGTACAATCGTTAACGAAAATCAAAATAACATTAAATTACAATTACCGTCAAAGGGGGCGAATAGGAACTGAAGGAACAAACTCGGAAAAAGATTTGTTTTATTGTTATCTTATCAAGAATATTTAACAGGTAGCATTAGTACTAATGTCGTTTGGTACTACATGTATTTTAATTTTTAGATCAATTTTATTATATTTTCTACTGGATGATAACTGTTTACCTCCAATGATAACGCGTTACCAATTATGATTTTAAACGCACATTTTTATTAAGTGAAAAACTTCTCCGGGTTTACATATTTAAATCAAAAGTAAGTTGCTTATGATATATTATTCTAATACTAGACACATATTGATGACGATTAAGACACTTTTCTTAAATGTGTCACAAGAATTGACTTTTTTACGGAGACTGAAATTGTATAAAACATATTTACGAACAAAATCGAGTGAATAGGAACCCTAATAATCTAGATTTTAAAAGAGGATATTTGGGCGTATTTATAAGTAGGTATCAAGTTTAATTTTTAAAAATCTTGTTATTTATTCATTTGACTATTTTTTAATTATTTGTAAAATATAATTTTATAATTTTATTGTTGTTGATTAAAGCCGTGGTGAAAATGTCTCGTACGTACAAAAGAACTGTACGCCAAAAACCTTACACAAAATACTCTGCAAATCAAATTAAACTTGCTTTAGTAGAATTAGAAAATGGTTTAACTTTTCGAGCTTGATCAAAAAAAACATAATATTCCTACAACAGTTCTGCAATTTAAAAAAAATCATCCGAATAGACAAATGAAAAAACAAGGGGGCCAGAGTGTTTTGTCACATGAAACCGAAAAAATGTTAGCTGAACAGTTAATTGTATGTTCAACATGGGGATACCCTTTAACATCATTTGACTCGAGGTGTATAGTTAAAGCATATTTGGACAGAAAAGGAAAAACTATAAAAATATTTAAAGGTAACATGCCTGGCAGAGATTTTACAATATCGTTTTTACAACGTCACAAAGATATTTTAAGTCAGCGACTGTGTCAAAATATAAAACGTGCAAGAACACAGGTGAGTAGAGAAATGATAAATTAGATAATTTGACAATTTAGAAAAATCTTTAGAAAACGTTTTGCCAGAAAATATTATAAACTACGACGAAACGAATCTGAGCGATGACCCTGGTCGAGTTAAAATTATTACTAAAAGAGGGTGCAAGTATCCAGAAAGAGTTATGAATTCAAGTAAGGCCTTGGCATCTATTATGTTTGCCTGTACTGGAACTGGAGAACTCCTACCAACTTACACAGTTTACAAGGCAATTCATATGTACGATTCTTGGATCAAGGGAGGACCTCCAAATTCTAATTATAATAGAAGTAAATCAGGGTGGTTTGATGTTCAATGTTTTGAAGATTGGTTACTGAAAATAGTTATACCGTTCGTTAGAAACAAACCAGGTAAAAATGTAATAATTGATGACAATTTATCCACCCACCTTACTATGGATGGGATTAAGGCCTGTTCGAAATATAATATTGAATTTGTGTTTTTGCCCCCAAATTCAACGCACATCACTCAACCGCTTGATGTTGCTTTTTTTCGTCCGATGAAACTTGCTTGGTGTGAAATTTTAACAAAATGGAAAATGGGTAAAGGTAGTAGAGAGTGCTCTATACCTAGTGTTTGAAAATTTCATGAAATATTTCAATAAAATATTTCAAATGTCTGAAATATTTCAGTATTTTAATAAATTTTGTTTTTTTTAAATAAGTTTTATTTTTATGTATGTAGTTGTCATAATTTACTTTTATAATTTTATACTACTGAAACCAATCAATAATTACCCATTACCTACTCATTAGTGATGGTTTTTTTTGGTATTTACATTTAAAATAGGTAGTATTCAACATTTTTAAATTGATAAAAATACATACAAATATGATAATTATATAACGTTAAGATTATGATTGCGATAATAAATTATTGACTGTCAACTGTGTAATAAATATTATACTTATATAATATATTTAGTCACAATTCACAATAATAGAACCATCCTTGCATCGTCGTAGACGATAAGCCAATCCTGGGGAAAAAACCAACTTTTGCTATAAACAGCCGAAAACAAGACCCTAATATAGACATAGTACAAAGAGTATAATATATTAATATGTCAACCACCGCACTCATTGCATTAATATTGTTAATATCAATGATTATACCAAGAGCTCATGGACTATTAATAATTGATAAAAAACAATCATTATAATTTGTTTTCAAAAAAAAATACAATGTTTCACGTTTTTGTGAAATATTTCACCATGTAGTGAAATATTTCAAAATGAACTACTATGAATTTCAACATGAAATATTTCATACTTCAAACACTATCTATACCTAAAGACCAATTTCTACAACTGTTAAATAAATTAATGAAACGAATTGAAGGAAATCAAGTTGATAATATAAAAGTGGGCTTTAAAAAATGTGGAATTATTCCTTTAGATAGACAACCAGTTTTGAATATGCTTCCTCCTGAATCAAATGAGAATGGCAGTCTTGATTCTGAAGCTGAAATAGTTAATGATTCCTTGGTGTCAATTTTGAAAAGTATGCGTTACCCTTGCACGGAGAAAAAGTCATTAAAAAAACGACAATGGATGAAGATTGAACCGGGCCAAAGTGTTGAAGTCGACAATCAGAAAGATAATAGTGACAGTGAAATTTCGGTAAATGAAGACGATAATATAAATAAATCGGATGATGGAAATAGTTCTGAAGATAGAATTATAATTGGTTCAGATTGGAATGGTTTTGATGAAGATGATGACCAACCTATGCGATCTCCCTCTGACATAAAAAGAAATGGTAAAGTTTTGAATGGCGTTTTTAAAATTACTACAGAATTAAAAGTAAATGATTGGATAGTAGGAGATTTCACGAATAGTACTGAATTAAAACAATGTTTAACAAAAACAATTTTATTTATTGGTACGATTTTAGAAATAGAAAAAACAAAGTTAACAAAAGTTAAAGTATCTTTTTTAAAATTTCGCCCAACTAAATTAGACTCGGGAAAAATGTTTGTCTTTCCTGAACATGAAGATATCTATTGGATAGATAAAATTGATGTTGTAGGTATATTGAAACATCCGGAACTGAAAAGAAGGGGCTTAATGAAGTTTGAAATTGATTATAATGAATGGTAGGTGGTGGTAGGTGGTTTTATTGTATTAAAGATTAATTTTGTTTTAAATTTAAGTTTATAAGGGTTATATTTTATGTTAATTAAACATTATAAATTGTTAATTTGTAATTTAAAAAGGTTACCTATATAATATAATTATCCAATATCAATTTCAAGTATTATTTTTAAATAACATTTTCAGTTACAAATATTGTTTTTAATTTTTAAAAATGTTTATTAAATTCCTATCTCCCCAATACTTGGTATAAAAGGAATACAGTCATAAATTACATTAGTGTTCCTATTCACCCTATCGATAGGTGAATAGGAACACGTTTTAGAACAAATTTTAAAAAATAACTTTAAACATAAAGTAATTATTTTTTATCTCAAAACTGCCTCATTGTTGCCCCCTTCTAAAACAACATCCAGAAAAAAAAATCTTTTAAACTGAAGGTTTTATTGCAAAAAACCTCAAAAACCGTTCCTATTCGCCCCATTTTACGGTACGCGTATGATATTTAAATAACGAATAGTTTGGGTTACCATATTTTTATCAATCAACATTGGGAAAAAATGCAAAAAAAAGAACGTTGATTTGGATTGAATCGAACCCGGATATGAAGCGTTAGTTCATATCCACAGTGCCACTACGCCACGATCAGGTACAATTCAAATCGCCATATTGAGTCATTTAACACGACATAGAACATTTACAAAATTTACAAGTGCTATAACTCAAAAACTAAATTCGACTGCTCAATTCTGATTGCACCATCGTTCTCGGCGTAAAAAAACCTATCTATCTGGTTTAAAAAAATTTAGAAAACTGCGTGGGCGCTAAACTAGATTTATACCCTGAATTCAAGCGATGTGCAAAACACCATATGTATTTCACCCTTGGATTTTCTCACTGAATCAATGTGCGGAGGCCTGAATATTCGAATTGCATGGATGCAGCTCTGTCATATGATTGAGCATATAATTGTTCTTTCCAATTCAAGCCATATTTTTCAGAAATATTACAAAATACATCAAATAATCCTCTTTCTGTTCCATCTTCAGCTGTTACCAGAGAAATTAGTTTTTCTTGAATAATCCCTTCAAAAACATATCTAGCAATCAAAGTGAATTGTTCAAGATTGGCAATATCAGTGGTAGTATCAATTATAATAGAAAACATTTTTGATATTTTAATTTCATCTATTATAGAAGAACGTATTTGTTCTTTTAAAATGTCTAGTAATTTATTCTGTGTGACATTTGACATGAATGTAAGGCGGTTATGAGATTTAGCGTTAATTTTGTCTAGATGATTTGTAATGGTGCATGGTAGTTTGCTAATAAATCAACCAATTTCAGAAAATGTCCTTCACTATGTGATTTTCTACTTTCATCATGGCCTCTCAAAGCTATGTTTTGCAGTGCTGTATAAATGAGTGCATCAATAATGATTTTAACCACTTGCCGATTTGCAGAAAGCACTAAGGGTAGTTTTAAATTTAACCTAAGATTTTTTGTGAAGAGACTCCTACTAATTTCAGAATGCAAATAATCTGGGAGTATTTCATGGTTTTCTATAATTCTACTAATATTTTTCCAATCTCCAGAACCATTTGAAACAATAGTAGTTTTCTTTGACTTTGGCAACCCAAACAACTTGCTTGAAATACAGAATATTTTATTTTTTTAAGGAGAATAAGACAACCACCATCGTTTACAAGGCGCTTGATTTAGTACTGTCTTGTAATAAAAACTTGAAATAAGCGAAATTTACCATTTTTTCTTTGGCATATATTCTTTAAAGCAAAAGTTCTTATTAGAAGCATCAATAACCTCTACTATATTTTATAAACAATACAAGATTTAGAATATTAAAAGCAAGTTACAAATGCCATAAAAGCTGAAATATTATTTATTTAATTATGATTTTATATTTAATCAATTGATCTCAAGAATATAAAATAATAAACTTACAAATATAATTATAAAATTTTAAATATATATGCCTATCTGCTTAGTTATAAAAAAATTAAATTGTTGATCGGTCTTTAACGAATAAAAAAATAAAATAATTTATAGGAAAAGCATTATCATAAATGTATTTCTTTTAAAAATTAGCATTGCATAAATTAAGCATAATTATTACATTTTTGCATAAATGAATTATTAATTGCAAGATAAAAATAGTTAAGCCATAAATAATGCATTCTTTGGTTCTAGCTAAATAAGCTACGATGAATAACCTAATCAATGAATTTTAAAGTTATACTAACGAGTAGTATTGGTATCTTCAGTGACCACTTCTAAATCATTATCTTCATTTTTACTACATATTGATTCATCAATATTTTCACTGAAACCTTCAATTTTAAATTTCAAAATATATAGTTAATATAATATTTATTATGTAAAACTAAATCATTTTACTAATAATATTAAATATATTACCTCCATTGTTATAACTCATTGTGCTTTTATCATTGATATTTGTTGTAGCAACAGGCAATTTATTAATATTTTCACTGAAACCTTCAATTTACTGAAACCTTCAATTTTAAATTTCAAAATATACAGTTAATATAATATTTATAATGTAAAATTAAAACATTTTATTAATAATATATTACATGCATTATTACAATCGATTCTGTTTTCTTTACTGATGCTTGTTGTTACAACAGTCTTACTAACAAGTATTTCAATAATAATTTTACTAGAATCTTTGATTTAAAAAATAATAATATTATCAATATTGATTTTTAAATGGAGGTTTTTGTAACTCACAACAGTTATTAAATTTAAAAAACTTACTATCCTGATGAGTTTTTTGTTTTTTTGGTATTAAAAATTCTGCCAGTGTGCGGTTGTTATGGTTGTTGCATCTTTTTGACGACTTTCGCTTTTTGCAAGCATTAACAAGTCTTTGCCCATTCGTTAAATTAATACTCACATCACGAATGTGACCACAGATTACACAAGTTATAGCCATTGTAAATAATTGTGATTAATAATTAATTGTTCTAACGAATAATGAAAAAAAAAGTAAGGAAATAGTGAATACTGAATACTGAATACTAACCAGTAACCTATTTCTATAAATAACTAATAAGAAACTTAGATAATAATATTACAATAATAATGTATCGTTATCATTTTGTACAAGAACAGTCTGGTTGGTGCATAGAGTAATATGGAGAGGCCGTTTATACTGAATAGTGTTGCGGAAACTGTGGATAATTCACAGTGTCACCACCAATAAAATACAAAAAACTGTACTTATCATTTTGTATCATAATTTAAGCCATACCATAATTTGACTATGTTTTACATTATTACAATAAAATTATGAATTTATATTCACAATATTAAAATGAACCAAAATACAAATTAACCATAATCATATATTATAATTTATAATACAATTAGTTGATAATACATTAATACAACATATTAGTAAAAAATATTAATACAAAATTTTACAAAGAAAAAAATATTATTGACCTTTAAAAATCGTGAGTTTGTTATACCACATTCTTAGTGATGGTGTTTCATTATGGTTTTTTAAAGTGTAATCAATTTTTAAATTAACATAGGTTGATGTAATTGATTTTATTAATAAAGTTATGTGATCAGTTAATGGTCTTCTTGATTCATGACTATGAGTTTTTAATGATGCAAATAAGTTTGAGTTGTATAAAAAATGGGTTAAGACTTCTGACTGAATTTGTATTTGTCGAATTGTTATTTAATACTGTGACTGGATCCGAACTAGAATAATGTAGAATATCAATGTCTTCTAACGGTATACAATTGCCAGTATTAAATTGTTTCATGTCAGTGGTTCGTATAACTAATTTTCTATAGGCAGAGCGAAACTGTCTTACCGTTGGGTTATTGTTGAACCCACCATGGGAACGAACACTACAGAAAAATAACTCTAAATGATCTTGACTTAATTTATAAGCTTTAATATTTGTTCAATCCAAAAACCACGGATGTAATTATTTAAAAAATGATCTATAATGATTCGGATTTCAGGAAATTGTCTGGCATACTGTAGGATGACATTGTATCCATCTAATACACAAACATTTGGACACAGTGGATTATTTCTTGTGGCAGGCAAGTGAGGGAGAGACCTGATAACAGAAAGTATTAGACTAAAATATGTTAATTTAATATATACATTAAAAAAAATTACCATTCTAAAGATCCTAGCTGCTTCTACACGCGTTCGGATTAAATTTAGTACATTGTTCAATTTTCGATGGCAGTAACGCACAATAGATTGGGTGTAATGGAACCAACAACAAACTAATCTGCTTGTTGGAAAAATGTGTTCAACTGCAGACATTTCAAATCGGTTGGGTGACTAGGAACTGTTTTAAATGTTTCATAAATTCCTACCATAGTCACAGTATTCAAATCTTCTCTATACAGTTCTATTGCAACCCTGTTTGCAAATACAACTCCTACACTTCTTCCGTTTATGACAACCTCTTGTTGGAAAAATCTTGAAGGTGGTATTTGCAATGTTTGAGAATAGGCGGGATATTGTGGATTATTCAATATTATTGCAAGTGCATGTTGTTTTGTGGTATTGCTGGCCGTTGCAAACTTCTCATTGCACCTACTCTTCTCACAGCTTGTAGATAAGTGTAATTACAAGCGGCCTCTGCGTGTCTTAAAGCAACATAAATCAAAAATTAATATATATTATTATTTAAAAAAAAAATATGCTGAGCCTACATTTAATGTAAAAGTACAATTAAGTATGAACATTAAATAGTTAATGAAATACAACTTACTGGATAATTTCATTGTTGTAAATAGTTCTTACAGATGCTGTTGTATTGGTTGGGTCAAGTCCTTTATTAGCAATTGATTCTCTCAAGTATGGTACATGTAAGTCTATATTGTCGGCCCGATGGTTGTGAGGATTAATAAGTTTAAGTCTGTTGTCCATAAAATCCCTACTTACTGATGCTATACCATAACATATTGGATGTCTTCGATTTTTTTGCCTTTCACAAACTAGTGAAATGGTGTTGACCAGAAGCTCACGTTTGTAGTATTTAAATTTCAAATTGTCTACATAGATTGTTGAATTACGTCGAATTCCAGGGAGTGTTCTGTATGTTTCTGGCGGTACTCCACCAACCATAACATCTGCAACTACAGCTACATCGACTACAACTTCTTCGTTGTGCTTGGCTGGAATGACATAATTATGATCTTGCAGAGCCATTTCAGAATACGTTGCTAAAAAAAAAACTCAAAAAAATATTAAACAAACAAAAGATATATATATATCTAAATTTATGGTAGGTCTTAAAAACCTGTTCTGAATGATGCAGTTGAAAGCAAGTGAATCAGGGTTGGTTTTAAAAAAACCGTATCACAACAAAGTCCATGTCTACTGTTTTGAAATACATTTGGAAGGTTATTGAGAACAGCATTCAGTATTGTTAATATTGTAATGATAAAAAATTAGATTAAAATTTGTCAAGCCTTGTTATAATGAATATGGACAATGTGGTTGTTGGTATAATACCCAAAACACTAGAATTTAATTTCGACAGTAACATTAGAAAAACAATGATTCGAACATCCCTGCCAAGTGTTACACTGACTAAATAATGCAAAATTTACAATCAATATTCAATAATAGAAAACTCCAAAATACAAGTACAACTTTTGTACCGTGTTATTAAATATTTATGGTAAAGGTTGCATTTCTTTAGTCAAGATGACTCCCAACAAGCACATTTAACTATTATCACCATGGAAGCTCAATACATTTACATTAAATACCAGTGTTTTAGACATCACACTGACAACCGAATGGTCCGGATTGATTACAACAAGGCTCGAAAATTTTAATTTAATTTTCTATCATTGCCAGTTCATTAATTTTGTATTTAACTGTAAATTATACTATTTAACTAAAACATCTAAAACTCTAAACTTCTTGGTTTTTAATAGATGATAGTCAATAAGATAGAATATCATAATTCATATGTATTTGACTCAATGATAGCCTATATAAAACACCAAAATATCAATAATATAATTATTATTTGTATGAAAAAATGTCAATACATACTTAGGTAAATTAGTTTTGATTTTTAAAATACTTGTACCAAAAATATTAAACATCTAAGAACAACTGATTATTAATTGTTTGTGATTACTAATATATTGTTTATAATTTGATTAATATTAAAATGAACAACTTACAGTAATTAAGAACAAAATGTTTACAATTTTATCCACACTGGAATTTAATTTTTACAAACATAACAATATAACATGAAGTCCTCATATTGACATCCTCTACTTATACCATTAATGTCTGTAAAAGCATATAATAACATTATTTTATTAATATAATATACACAAGCATAATATATTATCAAACAAGTAATATAATGATCATATGTTAGCAGTATAAATTTTAGAATTTTTAATAAACCAAGTTGTAAGCTGATGATTCTAAAGGTGAGTACAGAATACACTTTTTATCTAAGACATGTATAATACAAGGTATAAGTAGAAAGATACTGTATACACCTACCATAAACAAATATGAATATATTAGAGCACATGACCGAACAGGTGTATAATGGACCGTGCATGACAAACCATTTAAACTATTTTCAACTATAAACTTATTATTAAAGTAAACATCTAAAAGTACAGGTTATACTCACGTCGAACTTCAACGTCAAACAACCATGTGCAGTTATTATTGTTCTGTATAAACGAAACATGAGGAGCCTGCAGCAGCAACCGTAACCTACATCGTAAAATGACGCAAATGGCGGTTAAATAACGGGCATTAACGGTCCGACGAGTCACTATAGTTAGTTACATAAATGATAAATTACAGATAAATAATTGTGTGTATTCAGTACAGGGCGATAAATGCATAAACACAAAATTCGTACTGAGAGTGTTATGAGTTGTTGGCAGTTGGTACTTTTTTTTTACTTTTTCGTATTATCATGTTTCTTATCACACTCCGGGAGAACTAGTAGGTACCCTCTGTGGTTCACATTTGTGGTGACAAGCATTTTAGTATGAAAACAATAATTATTTAAAGTTACTACTATATATTTAGTATTACTATTGTCGTATCACCCGTAGGTACCTTGTACCTACACAGTGACAAATCCTACGACGAAACATTACCCCCATACACTCTAGCTATAATGACACTCTATAGTCTATACCAGTGGTTCTTAACCGTTGTTCCGCGGAATATTGGTGTTCCGTGAACTTGGCTAGAGTGTTCCGCTAAAATTTATAAAGTGGCGAAAAAAAATTATAAAATTATTGGGATAATTTAATTTTTGTTTCGTCGTTTTTAATAATAAATTGTACTTATTACGACACAATGAATTCGCTTTAATCTTTATATCCGCTTGTTCGTACCTATTTAATATTGCATCCAGACGACGATAATACATAATACATATAAGACCAAATATAGAAAATATATGCAACAGCCATCAGCCCCAAATATCACATTAAATAATCTAAAAATTTCTTTAAAAATTGTATTTATTTTATATCATTTACCAATTTTATTATAATAATATGTAATAATACATTGACTAAATACGAGTATCATATGTATGTAATTTTATAAAAAAAAAATGTAAAGTATTGTTTTATTGTAAGTCTTTGTCTTTAAATCTAGTGTTCCGCAAAAATCTTACAAAATTATAAGTGTTCCGTGGTTCTAAAAAAGTTAAGAACCACTGGTCTACGTATACTATATAGCACGATGTAGATAAAACGGTGTAGTCACTCAAGCTTAAAAGTGAGTCCAAATCTGACGGCACTTTGGTTAGCGCGCCTTCCGCCAGGTAGCGCTAAAAAGGCCGATCGACTACCGGCTGCTTTAGAGAAGGCCGTATTGTAATGCTGTTTTGAGTATTATTTCGCGTTTAAATTTTAAAATTTTAGACCAGTATACAATATTTATTCAAATTTATAATAAATATAATTAAATACCTATGCACTTTATAATATTATAATCTATAATACTAATTAATACTATTGAGTATTGACGTAAAAATAAAAACTAAAGTGAAGAATGCTAATCATCCTCTTTAAAATGTAAACCACAAACTACATCTTTTACAGATAAGTTTCTATCTTTTGGTGATATTTTATTATTCCATACAGATAATAAATCCTGCAAGATAAATAACTTTATAACATTTGTGTTTATACTAGAATACCTGTATTAGCTGTTATGTAACCTTTTATAGATTTATTTTCTTTTTTTTGTCTTTCTTATTATATTTTTATTTATCCATTTGTTATTAGTTTAATTTGTGCCAAATATTATGTAATTTTTTTTTTTTTTAAAGAGCTTATGTTCGTCGATTATTAATAAATAAATAATTTAGACTACATATTCAAATGTTGTACTTGTTAGTCTTATTAAAAATATAAAGACTCTAAGAGATAACTTAGAGTGTAAGAATCTTGGAGAACATTTTGATTTAAATGACATTATGCAAACATTAAATTTGTATTAAAAAATCAAACTTGATTATTATTGGTGTGTTGGATAATTAATTGTATATTTAATTATTATAGCATTAAGTTATATACCTTCTTATATTATGTAATGTATAGTTTTATTTTGTCTTAAAAAATTTTTTATATAAAGATCAGTGGAATCATAAAAAAAAATTGTGGACGCCGGCTTCTTGGTAGTCAATGTGTTAAGTTGGGTTACAGGTATGTTGAAGTACATAGTTTAATACACAAAATATTATTATAATTTTAAACAAATAAATAACTATAAGATAAGTGTTACTTTTGGTGGATGGAACATAGGTGGTACATTCTTCCTTTCTAATTTTAATATTTTGGTATTGCTTAAGTATCCAGATTTGCATGCCGGAACAAAACATTTGTTAGGCATATTAATTGACTCAATGTGGAAAATGTTTAAAAATAATAAAAAGCTTTAGTCAGGTCAAGATAATACTACAATAGGTATTGTGGACAGTGAGGTACTAAAGAATAATAATAAAATAAATAAACAATGTTCATCAATATGTTAATAATATGTATATTATTCAAAACAAGTATACAGAAATAGACTATATTGCTTGTAAAATATTTCTGAAATCGGCCTTCTTAGCTCTTCCTGGTGGACAATTCTGTAACTAAACTGCCGTAAAAATGGTACTCACTTATTAATCAATGGTACAATTGATGGTGACTACACCGTTTTATCTACATCGTGCTATATAGTATGCGCTTGCCGATCCTACGTCAGTCCCTATGAAATGGGAATGACTCAAAGATACATTACCGTTGGTACTATTCAGCAAGGCTGGGCATTAACAAGTTAAAAAGTTAAAGTTAAGTTACTTTTAAATAAGTTAATTTACTTTTTTTTCAAATTAACTTCTAACTTTTAACGAGTTAATTATATAAGAAAATTAACTTTTAACTTTAAGCTTAACTTAATTTTTTTTAACTTAACTTAACGAGTCAAAATAATTAGTTAACTTGCCCAACCTTGCTATTCAGTTGATAAAAACATCATTGACACATAGTACGTTTATCCCGGCACTGTTCGTTTTAATAGGTAAGAACTCAAAATGACTGAAATAATATTCAACACAGTTTTCTTTTCGTCGGAAACACTTTTATTAGTAGCAAGAACAAAATAAACAGTTCATAAACGCTCTGCTCGTGCTACGGCCGTCGCTTGCCTCCGCGTACGACCGCCTTACCTCACTCCTGTCGAGTCCCACGACAAAAGTATGCACAAAGCCCAGTACCTGCGCTTGCGACGTCTTATATACAATATTTTAGTGTCGCCTCAGCACATCTCACTTCACTGGCCTGACCTATCTGAATAAAATAGTAGCAACGATATGTTCCCATATATATTACATAAATATTAAAAAAATTATAATGACTGCGACTGTCTGACACTGTATTAGTTTAAATTCTATGGAAATCAAGTGATTAATGTAACCGTTTCAATTCTATTCAAATATTTTATTTAAAATAACCAATAATTAATCCATAAACTCTAGTTAAAATTATACACATTTTCATTATTTTTATGGACGTATTATGTCATTAAATTAATGAATAGTACATCTTTAAACTAATGTAACACGTGATTACAAAACGTTTTAAATTATAGAATATAAATCGTCAAATTAATAACTTATACAGTTTTTAAAATAATACTGCATGTTCTACAAAATTAATTAATTAATTTTTTTGTTTTAATAAAACATATTTTCATTAATAAAACAAACAAATCCGTTAAAGTAAGAAATCACGTATATAATTTTAGGACAATTACTTATCTTTAAATTTAAAACCATGGTATTAATAGCTCGTATATAACAATCCACAGCATAACGTCCTATTTTTTTAGTCCCATATTTTTTAATAACCTCACATCTCGATCATCAACCTTTTTGTTGTCTATTTGTTAACTATTTCACATTCACAATTCACGTGTTTTCCATATTCGGCGAATTTTTTTTTGTATTATTCTTGTATTTTAATTAATAATTATCTTTAAATTAATAATTGTTATTATTACATTATTTATTTTTGAGAGTACTAACTACAACGCCTGCTAGCTGCTGTACGCACTACTGCACTACAGACAGACGCCGACGCCGCGTGCTGTGACTTGTGAGCCGTCGCCCGTCCGCAACGATACGTCACAGAGTAAAAATAGGAGCTCTGTTTTCAAAATAACACTTAATCGGTTATTTACAGATTACAGCCCTTTAAAAATCAATAGTTAATGATATGCCTTACATGTAAAACAAAAGAGGTGGAATTTTTAAAAATATTCTCAAGTATGGCGTATGCGTGTTATATGGTCCTCATTAATATGCAAAAATCGGAATTCAGAAATCAGGGACTGGAACCTTAAAGGTTTTTTCGGTTCTGGTTCCGGTTCGGTTCTTAAAAAATAAAAATAATTGGTACCGGTTCCGATTACGGCTTTTAAAAGTACAAAATAAGGGTTCCGGTTCCGGTTCCGGTTAATTTCGGTTCTTACCGGTTCTTAAAAATTGTCGTAAAAAAAATATGATCCAATGATGGATTTGGGAACTCGGCCCATGTCAAAAAATTTTATATTAAATGTGTAACCAATAAGACATACAAATTGTATGATACAATTAGACTATAGACACAAATATGGTGACTATTAACTAATAACTACTAAGTAATAAACTTTTAAATACTATACTAATATAGGCTATTTTAGACCAAAGTGACATAAGCAAAACATCAAATTACAGTATGACCATACAAAAAATATTAAATAAGTTGTGAATTTTTCGAATGTTACCGGGATGGGTACAGTTTTCTCGATTTTGATTTTTCCCATATGTGTCAATGTGTGAGTGTGTGAATGTGTTTGTGTGTGAGACTGTGTGATGGAGTTATAAATAACTATATAAATATTATTCGTGGGAATTTTGTAAACATTTGTAGAAAAATCCATAATTGTTGTTCGACTATCCACGTTATATTACTCATAATAATGAAAAATGCAACCCGCATAGTATGTGTAAATTAATCATAGTCGTTCATAATATAATACGATTTACGATTATTTCGGGTTAAAATTTTAAAATACCATAGATGTACAAAACAAAAATATTTCTACGAAAAATAATTATTTGATTGTAACAAACTAACAAAATCAATTTAAATAAAATGTTCACTTATTTGAAATATCGGGCTTTTTATTAGAACCGATAAAAACCCAAAAGAACCGAAAAACTTATTATTTATTAATATAGGGTTCCGATTCTATTACGGTTCTAAGTATTTTAAAACATCGGTTCCAAATAAGGTTCCGGTTCTTAGATTTTCTCCAAGAACCGGTTCCAGAACCGGTTCTTTCGGTTCCGGTTCCAGTCCCTGTCAGAAATATTCAATAGGATGGAATATTAACTACCGTTTTCAAACTTTTTGAACATCCTGTATAATACAATAAAAATAAATTATGGAACGAGATTATTTTTGGCGTATTGAGTTTTAACAGTTTCCTAATAATATGAGTTTTTGTAGATGCGGGCAGGTTTTTCAAATAAAAATAACAATTTTAGCTGTATAATATTTTCAAGCACATTATATTATATTGTCGATTGGAGCGAGCCACACACCTTCTATAAAAAAAAAGATGTATACTGTATACACATATTATAAAAAAAATACACCTACCCTATTATTTGTTTATTTGTTTATTAATTTACGGAATAAAAATTCCTTATTTAGTATAGCATACAACAATAATACAGTAATTTATCATAGTTAACATATATAAGGGGTGATAACCCAAAAGTACAGTACATTTACAGGTACAATAAATATAAATTATATTAATTAGGACATAAAAAAACTACATATACAATATAACAAAATAGTAAAAAAGATATTAAAAGATCAATAACACATTATTATGATGAATTAAGACAGGTGGGGTCCTCGTTACCCAACCGCATCATGCGGTCAATTGGTTTGTTTCTATCGTAATTGGTGCAATGGAAAAGTACGGCAAATGTAACTCGAGACCTAGTAGTACGATGTGGAACTTTAAAGTTTACTTGCGAGAGCAGTGAAGGGGCATTTATGGAACCATCAATTAACTTAACCAAAAATTCTAGGTTAGCTTTAACGTGCCTATCGTGCTAAGGATGTAAGTTTAAGTGCGTGCAATACTGGAGTGTAGTCATGAGGAGGATGGACAATTTTGAGCATGTAAGTTGCGGATGACTAAAAGCGCCTTTGAACTCGCTCTAAGTGGCATGAATCAACTACCATAAAAGGGTCCCAGAGCACCGACGCATACTCTAGTAAGCTTCGGACTAAAGAGCAATAGACAGTCTTGAGATATCTAGACAGGTTGAACTCTTTCATCGTGCGCATTATGAAGCCAAGAGACTCGAGAGCTCGGCAACAGATGGAGTCAATGTGAGGGCGGAAGTTAAGATCAGTGAAAAGAACGCCCAAGTCGTTATTAAATGTAACTCTATCAATCACTGAACCATTGATAGTGTATGAATAATCGATTGCCACCCGGCACCTAGTGAAGGACATAGATTTGCATTTACTAATATTAAATTGGAGGCCAAAAGTGCTAAACCATAGGTTAAGGGAATCTAATTCATTCTGCAGGGCGACACAGTCAGCTTCAGATTCGACGGATAGCGGTAACGACTCGCGTAGTGAAATGGACGGGAGGAGGGTCACCCACAGTGTAATAATTAAGTCAAAATGATATAATGAAACAACTAAGTATAATGAATATGGCAAGTGCAGCGTGCCTAACATATATATATATTGTAGACAAAACCAAACAATAGTAACAATAATAGTAAATAATAATAATTGGGCGGGCACGGACGCGGAATAATAATAATAATTTTAAAAGAATCAAAATATTTGATTCTTTTTACATATATGATATATGTAACAAAATATATAATGTATAATATAATTAATAAAAAAATAATAGACCTGGGCTTCTAGGCTGCTCTATCCCGAAGAAAGCCAAGCTGGGAAGGCGACAGCTCTTGAATATGAACGAGTAACACGTCAGGCCCCAACTATCTTGGGACTTACGACCTGTATCACTACACTTCACGGTAAAATATGAAAAGCAACCCCAAGGCTGAACACGAGGTCACTAAAAACGAACGTTAGTGGGCGGGCGAGCACGTAAAAAGGAAAAACGCCAGGTTCGGCGGTTGGTGAAAAGACAACACGACCGCGAATTGTGGACAACGGCCGGCAAAATGTATGACAAAGAAGGGGAATGTCTTATCGCAGACATTCCGCGCCGATCGCGTGTGTGTGAAAGCCTTTGACGACGTAGGCGATTCGGCGGGAAGTCAACCGCGTTCGAACAATCATTTACATATCTAACAAAGTACTCTCTCACATCTTTGGCACTAGTTGAAGAGTTTCCCACTCCTCTACTCTTCTTCTTTCAGTAATACACTCCTAAGGACAACCGAGAGTATGTTCGATGTTATATCCGTCCCGACGCCGAATAAAATTATGTAACACGCAACATGATTTTGTGATAGTAGAAGCCATGTCCGGATCGACTAAAATGCTAGTTTGGAAAACTCTCTATTTTCGTGATAAAATGCCAAAGGAACATTGTATTGTTTGGCGGGCCCTTGAAAATCGGTAGTTTAATAATTCTTCTTTGGTCATTTAATGACCTACCGGGAAACGGTCTTAACAAATTATTATGTAGGGCGAAAGTTTCATCACCCACAATTACAAATGGTTGAGGCTAACCGAAATCATAACCTAGTAAATTGTAATTAAAGTTTTTTCCCAAAAGATGATTTTTTGAAAATGTTGCAATCGTTTTCATTTCCATAAGAACCAACATCTATTACTCGAAAACAGTAGTTTGAATCACAGACTGCCAAAAGAATAGGAGAAAAATATTGTTTATAGTTGTAATATAGTGTCCCAATGTTTTTTGGGGCATTCTACCCTAATGTGTTTCCAACGCTCCAACGCAATTAAGAAATTGTGAAGTTTTAAAATATCCATTTGATATTTCTAGCCAATCTTGAGTTGTAGGTGCTGCCATTTCAATGGGTTGCAGTATTTGCCAAAGAATATCACATGTTTCAAAAACTATTCTGGAAATAGTTGACATCAAGAACTCAAAATGTAGAGCTGTAAAATTCGTACCAGTAGCTAGATATCTAAAAAAGAAGAATTTTTTTTTTTAAGTCTGTGTACAGTGTACACAATAAGTATAGCCGAAATAATGCTTCGATTTTCAACTTCTGTATTTTTTCCGCAATCTAGTTGGTACTTTAGGGGGTCAAAAGTTAAAAATGTCCAATAATTTTTAAACATTGCACAAAAAAAAACACACATTGTAAAATCAATTCATCGCTCCGCTCAGAATCTAAAATTTAATACAACATTCCTCATGAATATGTCTACTTAGTACTATGATACTTTTTGTATAATATTTTTCATGACATCATTCAGCCATTCATGATAGTTACAGTTAGGGTTGGCGCTCCCGGGAAGGAATATTCCCATTCCCGGGAATTCCTGACAACAATGGGAACGAAAATTCCCGAAATGTTAAAAAATTGCTAAAAATGATAATATTTATTGTGTGCAAATTAAATGCAATATTATTCTTGGTTACTATTGGCAACACATTTTGATTTATGTACTGATTCCGTATCTCAATTTAAAGAGTCACATGTTGTACATCAGTATACCGTCTGTTCAATGTTAAAAGTAACAGGAAATATTTCGATCGCGTGACCTTGAATTTGATTCGGGGTTTTTATACTGCATATACTATTTATAAATACACATTTTTTTAATAAATTCTAATTTTTAATTTTTTTTTTATCAGCGCATTCGCAGTGTAAAATACGTGTAAAATAAATATACGCTGTAATACCTTTAATTTTCTATTTATTTGGCTGTAGTAGTTCACGACACAACTTTATAATGAACACTGAAAGATATAGATGAGACAATCGCTCAGGTCGGCCGCAGTACATTATATCGATAAGCGATAACTTAACGATCTGCAGTATCGTACATATAATAATAATAATAATAATATACAAATATCACACGCAGTAAAATATAAATTTTTTAAATAGGAACACCTATTTTGGAGACCGGATTTCGTTGCTTTATTTTTTCTGAACAACTTTGATCTTTACAGTTTGTTGATATTTTCAAAATTGCCATTTTTATGACAGTCGAAAGTTTTAAAATAGTTAATTCGTAAATATCGCATTTTTCAACGCTCTATCTTAACTTATAGGTATTTATAGGTATTATTGAAACAATTTATTTTTATTACAACTACAAGGTGTATTTATTATTACATCGAATTTATAAAAAAATTTCATTACAATTTATTCGATCATTTATTATTCAATGAACTGTTCAAAGTTATTGCCATTATTTTCAACGCATGCTTCCATTCGTCGCAGTAGTTCTCTTTGTGTAGCTATTATTATGTGGTCTTCGGTAAGTTCACTAAACGCAATGATTATTTTGTTTTTCAAATCTCCAAGATTAATAGGCGGATTAGCATAAACTACTGTTTTTAAATGTCCCCATAAAAAATAGTCTAATTGTGCTATATCAGGAGATCTAGGAGGCCATTGTACTGGACCATATGTCCCCATCCATTTATGGCCAAATGTTTGGTTAAGGTATTCTTGAACAATTATTGCATTATGGGCGGGCCTTCCACTGGCCCGTGAGTTCCCATCCATCGATTTCTAAACATTTCATTTAATTGTTGTCTTACAATAATGGCATTATGAGCGGGTGCTCCATCCTGTTGAAAAAATAAGTTTTGACGAAGTAATAAAGGGACATCTTCCAACATCATCGGTAGCAAAGTTAAGAAATCTGAATAACGTCTTCCATTAAGAGTACCGTCATAAAAATGTGGACCTATTAAATTTCCTCCTAATAATCCGCACCACACATTTGTGCCCCATACTGTTTGATAATTTGTATCAACTGCCCAATGTGGATTTCCGTTTGACCAATAACGGTTATTCTGTTGATTTAAAACACCATTATTGGTAAACTTTGATTCATCGGTCCACAAAACGTAATTTCAAAATAATGGGTCGTTATTTGTACATGTTGTTATCCATGCAATAAATGTTAATCTACGTTCGTTATCACCTTGGCGTAAATGCTGAACTAGATCCGCCCTATAAGGATGTAACTTGTATTTTTTGAATATTTTGTGTACCTTTGTTTTTGAAAAGCCAAATTCTCTAGCAACATGTCTTAAAGATGAGTGAGGATTTAATTGAATGTACGCAATTACTTCATTTTCCTGATCATCATTTGGTTCCATATTGCGTAGTGGTTGTCTCTGTGCATCTCTTATCGAAAAAGTCCCGTAAGTTCGTAAATTATTAACAATTCTTAAAAAAAAATTATGCGGTGGATGATATCTTTCGGGATATCGATTTGCATAAACCCTTGCAGCCTCCCGACAATGTTTATTACACTCACCATAAATTAAAACCATATCAACTTTTTCACTATTGTTTAACATTTTAAAGAAGAAAAAAGAAAAATCTTTCAAAGTATTATGTTAAAAGTTATAAGTGTCATCGATGAACGTATACAATACAGAGTGAACGTGCATTAGTTCATTTTTGATAATCAAACCATATCTATAATAATTATCGAAGTACTAAGAATAAAATTAGAAATAATCTACTATTATCAAAGTACCACGATTATAAAGAACAGGTTATGCGTCGGTAATAGGTTTGTATGGCACAACCGCGTTCAGAAATTGTTACGGTGATATAGTTCGGCTATTTACCACTAGGCAGGCGCTGCTAGTTAACCGGGCTCTAAACAAATTGTTCGTTGTCGTCATAAATATAAATCATCTATTGTGATTTTTGAAGACGAAGTGTATAATATATTATTAATATTTAATATTATTGTGATAGTGGGGTCATACGTCTGACATACGTTATTATATTATTATTTTATTATATTATTTATTACCGAATTATCCAAACAAATAAATTAATTTAATCCAATAAACTCTAGTTTTGGCACTACATTAGGGCTTGAATTGGTATATGTAAATATAATATATATATAAATGTACTTTTTAAAACTGTACCTATTTACTTTGTACCACACAGAATAACGTTATACTTTTAAATACTAAAACATAATGATATACATACACTTTCTAACTCCTGGTTCCTAATGTAAGTGACCACATGACTGATTATTGAGATATAGTTTTTGTCGTCACCGAATAATCATTATTCATTTGTGAAAATTAGGATCTAGCCCCCCCCCACAATTAAGTCTTTAGAACTGGCCACTATTGTAATGAATTTAGGTATATTTTTCCATTTCAAAATTATGAAGTACATTTTATTAAATTACTAGGCAATAGGCATTTTTCAAACATTGTAAAACCACTAAAAAAAAAAATAAACAAAAAAGTTAAATAATTTAAAATTTATCAAAATATTTTTAAAACACCATTGCCTATCTCTTAAAAAAATATGTTATAATTAATAATAATAATTCAATTAGTTTGATGAAAAATAATTTAATATTATCAAAGTTTGTATATATTGGTAGTAGGGCCGAAATAAAAAAGAGAGGTCTAAAAATACAGTAGGCTACACCTAAAATGCAGGTCTATGAATTGCCTATGAATGAAACGCTAATATTAAAACAAAAGGTTTATTAATTTATTAATTAAAAAATTAGTTTTAACGTGGTTTGTATAGGAAAATGTTAATATGTAACACGGATGACTTGCAGCGCTCGGCGGTTTTAAACGTATGTTCCGCTAGCAATATTTGATAAGAATGTAAAGGGTTCCCAAAACCAACTAAAATCCACAATATACAACAAAACCGTAATTGACCGATAGATGGCGGACTAATTCGATGGAAAGACCAACTAATGACCAACTATAACGAGGGGTTTAGAAATTTTTTAAAAATAGTCACAAGTCCGTCTCCACTTTTTAAGTAGTATGAAAATTTTCTTTATAACACAGAGAATCAGAATCTGCAATCAGATCGCGGCGAGTCGGCTCGCGAAAATGTCAGGAGCTCACGAAAGCCCGCCAACATTAAACAAAAATACGCGAGTTGTAACGAGGGGTTTAGAAATTTTTTAAAAATAGTCACAAGATATATTATGATTTTGAAAAAAACCAAATTATTTAATATTAATTCTATCTACCTAAGACCTTCGAGGATCGAAGCAGAAGCGTCCCTAGACCAGTTCCCAGTTTTCAAAAGTTTATTAACTTTATTATAAAGGGGGTAAATGTTGAGTTCAAAATTTAAATTTTTCAAAAATAAAATTGGCGGGCTATTTTGATTTGCCAATTTCTCAAACTTAAAATCGAGTCGCGGCTTTTTTGAGACAATAAATTTGATCTCGAGGGTTGTCTGATTCGATCCATGAAGGTTTCATAACGATACGACTTATTTTGAAGGAGCTAGTACTTCAAAATATACATCCAATTTTGTGTTGTTAGCTCAAATACATATATTAGAGTGAATTGACCTATTATTTTATAGGTTTTAATATTTTATTCTTATATACCTATCGATTTACATTAATGAATAATGAGCTACACGCCTACTAAAATAAGTGTGAAAAAAAGTTCTAAATAATTATTACTTGATACGTTACACAGACGTATACCACAAGGAGACGCCTTGATAATACGAAAAATAGCATAATTTGTTTTCTAACTTTTTGCTACTACGATTTCGGGCGAAATAATGGTCGTACGTATTTTGACCATAGAGGTTTTTTGAATCCTCGTACGCCGAATGATCAGATTCTAGAATTTTGTAGTGATCAAACGAAAAAAAAAAATCTAAAAAACACGTAAATACGTAATTTTCCAAGTACAAAAAACCCTTTAAAAATCATAACTCCCGAACCAAAAGTCGGATCACCTCGATCTCGGTGCCAATCGTTCAGGCGTAAAGTGCTCTATAAAGCCCGACTACAAAAACGGCTCGGAACACCCAAAATCTAAGTGTCAGTAACGAAAACTCCCAAAAACGCAAATTTTGAACTTTCAAAGCCCCAAAAGACGGAGAAAAACGGCTCCTATGGGCTCGACACAAGATACCGAATTTTATCACCGACCTCCAAACTATACAAATCTCGAGTTTCAGAAACGTCATACAAAAATTAAACCTTTTCCAAAATACACCTAGGGGGGTGTTCGAGGACCCCCGGCTCCGGGAGTACGTTTTAGAAGGGCCTAAACCGAAACGTTTGGGAACTTAAAAGTATGATATTATCTTATGTGAACGTCATCTACAACCTATAAACGATTTATTGGACTTTAAAACTATTACATATTTATACGTTAGTTCGCATTTGGTAATTACGCCAGCAACATACAACTTTCTATGCCAGTAGTTTTCCTAGAAGTAGGTAGTTACCTATTCATATAATCACATCGATAGTAAATCTAATTAAGAGTGTTAACCATGAACAATTGTTTATATAATTGACGAACTTTAAATTTCAATCATCAAAGTTTATGATGTGTATACGTCTCGAAAATGATTATAACTAAATGTATTTTGTTATAATATTATAATATGACATGTCTTTAAATCTACTAACGCTGGACAATAGGTATTAACGTATAGTTAATTAGTAAATGATAGATGTATATTATAATATTAGGTATGTACTATCTATTCAGAACTTTTGTGGTCGTCTGTTAGTGGATGAGATTAATCCCACATAGGAGAACGATAAATGGTCAAACCTTATGTTTATCGATAGAGAATTTTATGGAGATTCCATTTAAATAGTCGGTGTAACAAATTTCCCAGTAATTAAATAGATAGCTTCAAAAAACCATCAAAAAATCAAAAAAATCATACAAAAATCGCTTTATCAATAATCATAGATTATAAATTATGATAACGAATCATTAATCACTATAACTGCGGTTCAGGTTTTAGATGGTTATCACTTCAAATGCAAACAATATTGAGATTATGTTTAATTCTTATGTAAATAATAAAATAAACGTAATATTTTGATGATTTGAAGTTTTTTGTCGAATTTATTAAATATTTTACCTTTTTTACTCTTTACTCTTTAAGTATGTTTTATGTTGTATGTTTTTAGTGAACGTATTAATTAATTGATTAATAATTAATAATTAATAATTAAGTAATAATAAGTAATAATTAATTAATTAATTAATACGTTCACTACCTGTCCTTGTGCAGTATACAAATCACAAATCTAAACAGGTCCCCTTTGATGTGATTTTTGTAAGTCATACATAGTTTTTGCCTACTAACCTTTTTGTGTATTTTATTTTAAACTACATTGTAAATATTTCTAGGTAAAATGTATCGACAAAGAATTAAAACCATTGCAAAAAACAAGTTTTGCTATCTACAAGCTACAACAATCACATTCAAACCATCATAACTCAAATCTTGTAACTATGTAAGTTGTGTAAAGTGTTACAATCCCTATAATTTATTTAGTGGAGGCGTGAATAGCTGTTTACGAGGCAGCTGTCTCATGCAAAAGTGAAGGTGGGTACCCCAATGACTCCAGTCTCAAACACCTAGTTGGCTAGATTAGTTTATAATTTATACTCGCATGGTCTCTTAGGGCCTGCGTTTAAAGTCTCGAAAAAAATAAGTGTAAAATGTGAATAAAATTGGTATGTCGTGTAGGTACTTATTTAAGGCAGTTGCTTCATAGGAAAAACAGTTTACGCCTCCACTGAATGTATTAGGTACTTATTGGCTATGATACATCTGTAATAACTTAACAAATACACTACAACGACAATTATTTATCTTACATAGTTGCAGTCAGGTGTGGATTGAACACCTGAGGTTTTGAAATTGTTTACTGTTACATTTTAATACATTTTAAAGTCCTGGTAAATGGTGGTAGAGTTACTAATTATTAATAACATTAAAAATTCATATGTGTACATTGTTATTTATTATTTTTCTACCAAAGGCATAGATAATCATAAATAAGTATACGCAATAGGTTCACAACTATAACTCAAGGATGTTTGCTATATTGTATTAGAAAAAACTATGTGTTGAAACTATTGATAATGTTGATTGGTTACTATTTTACTACATTGATTTTTAATATCATATTGAGCTATTAAATTAATACGATTTTAAAAATAATTTAATTTATATTAATTCTTTGTTTTTTTTTTTTTAATTTTAGTCAGCAAGATGCAGTAACTGATGTATGCAAGCCATTTAGGAGATTATTCTGTTTGGAAAAACTTCTTCTGAGAAAACTGTTTTCACTAACGGTTCCACATGGTGTTTATGTTGATAGTGTATGACCGACGACCTTATAAACAAGATCTATAGTGTATGGTAGAGAGTACTAAAGTGATAAACTCATAATTATAGAATATTGCAAGGTTCATCAATGGTCCTTGGCCATTTAACATATTTTCACCAATGTAAATTTTTTAACCCTTAACCACCAGAGACTATCACACATAATAAAAATGTACGCATATTTTTTTAAAAAAAATAACAATAATAATAAATAGGAAAATAATTAACTATACTCATATTTATTTATATAAATATTCATAATAGTCTTTAACTGTTTTTTGTAAGATATATGGTACCCAACAAAGTTATGGATTTATTAAATTTAAATAAACCAAGTACCTACCTATGCAAACATTTTTTTTTTTTTTTTGGAAATATTCATCTACAATTTAGATAGAGATGTCTTGTTCACAACAATTCACTTCAGCTACTTTACACTTGATACAAAAACTTACTATTTTATAAAAAAGTAAATTACAATTAATAAAACATTTGAAACAAACAAACAAATTTTATATTTTTGAAGTTAATATTTTTACCATAATTGAACTCTACTTTAGGGAATTGAAATTTGTCTTATTAATAGATGCAATAGAAAAAAAATAAGAAATGGTTAAAATGCAATTTAAGAAATTAATTTATATTTTCAATATGCTAAAATAAAATTCCCCTGGCTGATTGCATTTATGTTTAAATATTTACTGGACTAAAAGATTAAAATATCATATCATATCACTGTTCAACCAGTTTTCAATATTGATAAATATCTCACCTTTGATTACTAAACATGGTTTGTTTATTTAAAATAAATAAAAAAATTAATTAAATAGATACACCTACTTGGTGTGTAGATAATTGAGATTAATATTAATTATTATTATTTTTTACTTAATTCCATATAAAATGTAGATGATTTTAATGTACTGTCTTTATAATGGGTCGACAAACTAATATTTTTACATTATTTAAATTCAAATTTGATCTATAAAAACCATAAAATTGATATAGAAACTTCTTTAATCGCATCGGACGCAATTCGACCAGCATAATATTATGGTTAGAATATAGAAATCGTTCGTATATTATGACTATATCCGGATTTGTATGCAATTATGCATTTATACATATTTGTAATGAGTGTATGCAGTTCGATGGGAGTAAGAAATATGGACGATTTGTGTAATAGATAATGCATAGAAAAAAATTTATTTCGCATATAAATGCATATTTTAGGGATGACTGCATATTTAAAATAAAAAGTTACCTACTAAAGGAAATGTGTTTAAAAAATAAAAATAAAAATGTATGTCTGTATAGTGCAATAGAATAACTACATGTAAAAAGTTAAAAGAATGTTATAAATTATAAATATAAAAATCCTATGTAACTAATTAGTAATTAGTAATTGAAAATAATAATTATAGAGTAGTGGTTAAAATAATGTTGAGTAATAAACCAAAATAAAATCATAATTAAAAATAATTTAATTTTAAATTAATTTTTTAATAAAAAAAGTTTATGAGGACTTGAAATCAATAACGGGCTAAGTGCCAAAAAGTTGATATTGAATTATTCACAATTGTTTTGAAACCAGTACATTGAAACATACCACACACGTTATATAGCGGATGTTTTTACCTATAATATTATTAACCAAGGCACTTAGCCCGTTTCACATGTTATTGGGCTTGGCCCTTAGAACATTTTTCTGAGGCTAATCCAAAAATCAACTTTTTGGCACTTAGCCCGTTATTGATTTCAAGTCCTCGCTTTATATGTTTCCAATCACCCTGTATTCTGCGGAACACGCTGTATACAGCATACAATAATTTGTATGAACGTGTTAGTCTTGGGAATTTTATTTATAACACTTAATTTTATTATGTCAAGTTACAACAGAATTATAACAATATACCATAAAATATAAATGCCAAATGGTAGGTAACTGTTCTTATCGGCGATCAACGGCGTCGTAATTTCGGGGCAAAAATAAATACCCAAACAGAAAATAAACAAAATTAAAAACAAATTATATTTTTTGATTATTCAGATGTACCTGATCAACTACAAAACATTTCAAAACGGTATCCTATCGCCCGTTCTATGAAAATTAAATTGTCAATGATCGGAACCATAACGTTCAAAATCATAATTAATAAGAACTTAGTTCACGTTAAGTTCATCTCTTGAAAATCGAACTCGTTCATGACAAGTTCACCGAAGTGGGGCTAATTGAGGTTCAAGAATTTATTTAGCTGTATTTTTATGTAGATAAGTGTATTCAGTATTGTTATATTTATCTTTATCTAGATAAATTGTATTTATGCTATCTTTATTTACATAACATTTTGTTAAAATTATCTTATCTTATCTGGATAATTTTTTATTACTCTATTCCCAACACTGGAAATTGGAGAAAAATGTAATAGTGAACAATCGTCCCTCATTTACATTTGAAAAATTTTAGTCTCACAATGTATTGTTCATTTGAGCAAGAGTTCAATGATTATTGAATCATAAACACAACATTAAAACATTTTTCGAAAATTACAAGTGTCAATAAGTTATAAAATAAAATAATAACATGATACTATGTAAACATTTAATTTTAGTATAATTGAATTTAATTTATTAAATGGAAAGTTTTATTAACATCATAATGATCAAATCAGTTGTATCCCTTGCGATATGAACCGTAGACATTTCAAACGTTCATCAACGTCCATACATTAGGTACAAATATGCACACGCATAAAATTCCGGGCTCTACTAATAATATACCATGTATGGCATAATGTTGGCACATTATATAATAATAACTAACACATAATTTTAATTGCACGTACCTTCGAACCGTTCAGCGTAACTGCTTAGCTTTTTATATTACAATATAGAACAATATAATACTATTTAATTATTAAAAATTATGTAGAAATATATAATTTTGAACATCAGAATTTTTTTTAGTAAAAACGTTATTTTACACTTATTTTCCATATATATTACTTCGAGAATTGTTTATGTACATAATAAACTAATAAATGAAGAAATTGAACGTTAGCAATAGATTTTTAGGATTGAGATAGGCAACTTTGTATACAAATTGCCGAATAGCAATAGATTTTTTGATAGTTGAAAAGTCAAATAAAAAAATTGAACGTTAGCAATAGATTTTCAGGATTGAGATAGGCAACTTTGTATACAAATTGCCGAATAGCAATAGATTTTTGGGAACCCTGGAATTCTCTTATCAAATATTGCTAGCGGAACGTACATGGTTTTAAGAACTACACCACCGTAACAAAATCTGACCGAAAATATTCCTTCCGACGCATAACCTGTTCTTTATAATCGTGCAAAGTACTAATAATAAAACTGGAAATAATTCAATAACTTTTATCGCACAATAATAACGCAAATTACAACGTCATTACTATTAAATTTAAATTAGCTATACATTTTTTTTTAGGTAATTTTGTTTTAAATTATTTAAATGCATTTCATTTTAGTTCAAAAATGATTTACTTTTGTATCAAATTCAAGCGTGTAATGTTTTTGGAAAAATCGAAAAAATTTAATTATTTTAAAATTTAAAAAAGCTGTAACTCATTCAATTTTAGGTTTAGAACTATGGTCAATGGATCAAAATTACTTAGAATAAAATAATCTATCCATATCCGGTGACAAAAATAGGTGTTGGAATTTAAAAAAAAACAATTTGTATTGCGCATGCGCATACTACAAGAGTTAAAAATTTGAAATTTGTCCTTAAATGTGTACTTCAGTACCCCTTAGCTATTGCAGCAAACCGTATTTCAATCTAAGATTATCGGGCTGAGATATTTAGTGGTACATTTAAAACGGGACACACTGTATACCGGTCGTTGTCCGACCACAATAATCACTTCTTCTTCTTCTTCAATCAACACAATTTCTTCTGCCAGAACGTAGTTCCGACGAGTACGAAGAAAAGAAGAATCCAGGAGAGACCCGACGACCAGTCGCAAATCGACGACCAGTCGCAGATCGACGACCAGCCGCAACCCGACGACCAGAATAAACATTCCTCGTACGGACCGTGAGCAACCCATACGGGCATCGCCACACTCGGGGCTAGTACAGTTTTCCCGATTTTGATAACAGCGGCTTATCATTTCGGTAGTTCGGTTATGTCAGTGACCAACTTGAGGTGGTGTTGTATAGCAAGTCGAGGGATATTTTCGTTTTTTTTGTCCGAGCGCAGCGCAGCGAGCGAGTGGCAACGCGGGCACCACTGCGCGGGCATGACTGTAAATAATTTCGAGTTTGGCGTCACGGATGGATCGTTGGTATATGATGGTATAATTCGTGACATAACTCCGGTTATGTCAGTTGTTATCAAAATCGGGAAAACTGTACCCGTCCCGCCACACTCTTTTCGTACGGGTCGACACCGTAATCGGCAACCCCAGTGTTGCCAGATGGTACGATCTGGATCGGAAAATACGATAATTTTAACTTCGGTACGATCCCCCACCAAACCTTTCGATAGAATGGAAAATATACGATCTTAACGTTTAATATATTGAAATGAAAAAAATGTATCTATTTATAGAAACTCCAAATATTTTCCAGTATGACGATAAAACAACACACTATTTTAGATTATTAACAGTTAAAACATGATAACAAATAAAGTAAATTTTGTTTTATCATGACTCATGACTTCATGACTAAAAATTATTATAGGGTAAAATGTAAATTATTATAGTGTAAAGATAGCCAAACAAACTTATGTAATAATTGCGTGTAATAAAATGTATTCTAAATCGGATGACGATCCTGATGATCCAGTTAGAGCTAGAACACCCGAAAATTCGAAGAGGAGAGAGCTCAAAAAAGACAGAACATAAAAAACAAAAATTTCGACACGATTGGTTAAAGGATCCAAAGTTTAGTAACTGGTTAAGTGCTGTACATAACAACGATTTTATGGCAAAATGTAAACTTTGTATGTCCGATATGTGTGCCGAGTTGTCTGTACTAAAAAAACATGTGTTGTCAAAAAAACATCTGAACTGTGTACGTTCAACTGGAACGCGACAACAATCAATCGGTAATTTTGTTAATGATCAAAGTAAATTAAAGGAAATTGAACAAACAAGAAGAGCAGAGATACTTCTCTGTGGATTTATAAGTGAACATAATTTGTCGTTTAACCTTATGAACCATTTAACTGCAGTATGCAAACAAGTCTTTCCTGATTCTAAAATAGCAAATAGTATGAACCTCAGTCGTACAAAAGCCACATCAATTGTAGTAAATGTCATAGGAAAAAACTATAACGAAGATTTGGTCGATATACTGAAATCAACCTGTTTCAGTATAATTATTGATGAGAGTACTGATGTCGGTTGCCTCAAAACTTTATGTATTTGTGTGAAATATTTTGAAGAAAGTAACAACAAATTTCAAACAAAGTTTTTCAAACTGATTCAACTTTTTAAGGATGCTGACAGTGCAAATGAAGGTTCTACTGCTCAAAAAATTTTTGATGAAGTAATGAAGGCATTAATTGACACGGGAGTTCCTTTGGACAATATAATAGGTAATTAAAATGTTTTAATTATCATTTTTAAATAATTAGGTCAAATATTTAATTATTTACATTATTCATATTAAAAGTTGTTTTATAGTGTAAATTAACTTATTTTAATTTTTCTATATTTAATACTTCTATGATAATTTAAATAAAAAATAAATCATTTTTACATCACAACAAATATTTTATTTTTAGTAGGTACTATTCATTTAAGTAATAAACATTTCAGAATAATCATTAATTACTAATTTTCATATCCTAAATTATTGATAGATAATTTAAATAACTTTTATTTTTATGTAGGTACAGTATTTACTTTTGAAAAAATAATAATGTATCAAAACTATTGTTAAACATATATATTATATACATACTATAAAATTATAGGTTCTATTGTGGCTGCACCCGCATAGGAGTATATTTCGCTTCATATAATAATTAATATATCTTAATTTTATTATTTTTATTTCATATTATTATTTTTTTATTTTAAGGATTTGCAGCTGATGGCTGTAATGCCATGATGGGGGCTTGGAATTCTGTTTCATCTAGATTCCAAAAGCATATGCCAGGTAAATAAATACAGTAAATATGTCAAATACATTTTCTATTGTAATAAATACCAAATAAAATTTCTTTTTCAGGAGTGTTTATACAAAAATGCATTGCCATTCCCTTCATTTATGTGCAAGTGCTGCTTGTAAAACGTTGCCCAGAGTATGTGTAGACTTAGCTCATAATATTTTCAATTACTTCAAGTCAAGTAGTAAGCAAATTTGTCAATTTAAAGAATTTCAGGAATTTTGCAACGTTTCACCACACCAAATCTTACGCCCATCACAAACGCGTTGGTTGTCGTTATTTATGGTTGTTACTAGAATAGTAGAGCAATGGAATGCATTAAAGTTATTTTTCACTTCTAGCTGGTATGAACATAGGTTAAAATCTACAGAAGAAATTTATAAGACTTTACACGATCCTTCAATATTTATATATTTCAATTTTCTACAGTGGGTTCTTCCAAAATTTGTGAATCTTAACAAATTATTTCAAAGTGATCGGCCAGTGTTATGTTTAGTTTATAATAAAATGAAAGAACTGTACTTAGATTTATTATACAGTTATATGAGAAAATGCAATAATCCGACTTCCATAGATCCTTCAGATTCCGCTTATTTTTTACCATTAAAAGATATTTATTTAGGATCCCAAGTTATGGCTTTGATGAATAAATCAGATATAATTGCAAATGAAATTATGGTACAGGATATATTAGAGAGGTGCCGAAAATTTCTTATAACTAGTTGTATACAAATTAAAATGAGATTTGACTTTGAAAATCCTATTCTCCTAATCCTATTCATTGGGACAATTAAATCCTAATCAAGTTTTAAATGACAATCGTTCATCTACATTACTTCCGTTTATTCAACAATTTCCTGTAATAATAAAAAAATATAATAACATTCAAGAATTTGATGATGGTTGGAGAAAGTTAAGTATTATTGATTTAGATCCAGAAGTCATTAATGATCTCAGACAACTTAATGTTGAAAACTTTTGGATAAAACTTAAAATGTTTAAAAAAGACGATGAGTTTCCATTCAAAATCATTTCCAAGTTTATACTTACAGTTTTATCATTGCCTCAATCAAATGTTGCATGTGAACGTTTATTTTCAAAAGTAAATCTTATTAAAACTAAATCACGTAATAGATTACAAACCCTTTCATTGAATGGTCTCCTTAATTCTAGTCAACACATGCAAGAAACTGCTTGTTATAAATTTGAATTACAAATTTTTTTGCTATCTTTTGATCGAAAATACGATAATATTGAAGGTTTCATACGATCTTCAAATTTTAAAATCTGGTAACACTGGGCAACCCTGACGAGACACCAGACAGTCCGCGCACTTCGCACGGAGAACGAGTGAAATACATATAAAAACTCCCAAGTCACCCACAGCCGCTTTTGAGAGCTTGCCTTCCCGGGTCAGATTCACGATAGCAGTCGCTTCATAGCTAGACACTACCCGTGGTCGGCCCCGTACCCTGAGTTGTATGTTATCCAAGTATATGACCCTTAAGTGTCGATAGGACAGCTTCCAGCTTGTCGTGATAATACGCCCTATCCGACAGCCCGCTCTCAAGCCTAGCTGCCGCATTAGCGTATCGACCCCGCATTGTTGTATATATTTTTGTAGATATTTATAAATAGAGAAAGTGATACCATTACCTAGTGTTGTCATTCACTTTTACGAAACAAGCCAGAAGGCGACTGTTTCAAAAAAAAGTTTTTGACTCTAGAACATCGTCAGCGCTCTCTCATAAACGAAGCAAAATTGAAGTATTATGAATTCAAAACAAAACAATTGGAGAACTTGAAACAGATTCAAGATTTAAACTATTCTGAATCGACCAATCGACGACGGACGACACCGGCGCGCGATAACCGCGCCTGGAACGGTCGGCCGGCCGCCCGGCGAACCGGATCGGACAGTTGTTTTTTTTGCTTTCGATCGACCCGTACGACACCACGTTTCCGCGCGAAGCAAACGGCGAAAACCTAAACCAAGATTGTACAGATTGATTTGTTCTTTTTTATTGTTTTTGATATACTTCTAAGTCTTTTAGATTTGTTTCCGACCGTGCTTACTCCGGCAATAAATCCAAACATCAGTTACCTAAAACCACACTGTGTTTTTTTTTTATTAAATTGTGTTCCCACACAGTCACCACTCCAGTCACCATCCTCGCGGCTCCCCACAGGACTGCGTCAACTGGCTCCCCGTACAGGAATCACCGGTAAGTGAACTTCTATTTACTTGGACTTACCCCATACTACCCCCACATCACCCACCGTTGCGCGATTTGGAATAAGTCCCAGACGCGATCGGACAAAAACGTGGTTTAGCAGGCGGCAACGGAAAAACCGGCGTTACGTCACATATTACATAATCATAAAGGACGTAACGACCGGCCGATTTACAGACGCACCGACCGCACCGCGCGCGACGCTCCAAAGTGCAAACACGCACGACGTAGGTAGATATTAGGTAGAAACGCAAGAGCGCGAGAGGGTCCACCACCCACCACCGCCCGCCAACGTCAACACGCGATTGCCCGGGACGAAAATATCACATAATCAGACTGCCGCCGCCGCCGCTCAAAGCGACAGCCGCCGCCTTCCCTAATCGCAGTAGTGGGCCGGATAACGCACACACGCGCATCCGTGATAACACTCGTGAGAACCGGTTACTGTGATCGCCCGGCAAGCGCAATAACAAAACTTTAACAACCCACTGACCTACATTACCGTACGCAAATAAACACCGATAAGCGGTCAACACAGCTGATTCGAAGGAACGCGATACCCGTTCCACCGACAACAGCTACATTTTATATTGTCTCGTCAACAACGCCGGAAAAACAACCGGACGTCATGTCGGGAAAATATTTAAATGAACTGACTGGTACGGAATTGCGCTACGAATGCAGGCAGCGCGGGATATCGGACGCGGGCACGAAATATGCTCTCGAAATCCGATTAACCCAACATTTCGTGGGCATGGACCTACAGGCCAACGCCATCCGGTTCCAGCCTATGGAAATCACCAGGCCAACCGGAAGTGACTCGGAAACGAGTCAGGTGCGCCACACAGGACCACCCGAAACCGCGTCGGACGACCAAACATCCACTAGATACACCCAACCCACCACCCATGCACACCCAAAAACAGGCTACGGACACGATCCAAACAGCCCGTGGTATTTTAAGGGAGGTACGGGAATCGGCAGAGAGCTCGCCGCATGGGCACAGTCTGGAATCGCGACTGGCCATGCTCGAGAGCTGCATGGTACGTTTTGGAGACGACCAACGTCGCATTGCGGAGACAATGCGACGCCTAGAGATGGGCATGGCGCGCCAAACATCGGAACAGCAAACCGAAGTACGACAACCGACCCGCCCTCACAGCGCGATGTCATCGGGACAACACCGGACTTCACCGGAAATGTTGAAAACCGGTAACACGCGCCTATAGCCACACACGAGCGCGTCGAATAACACGGACTACGGAACGAGTTGCCCCGCGGCCCGCGAACCGTCGGCCACGGGAAACCAACACGCCGACCGATCGGTACGTTTCGAAAATTCGGCGAACCTATTCGATGCCCCCTCCTCCACACACACCTATGCAGCGCAACAATCGACGCTAATACCGTACGACGAGGTACGCGCAGCGAAATATTCGCTGCCGGAGTTCCACGGGACAACACCCGAGGACCCGGTACGGTTTATACATAAAGCGGAATCGATATTGTACCAAACGCGCATTAACAGGTCGGCCTGGACTAATATTTTCGTGCAGCAGCTGAAAGGTGTAGCCAGTACGTGGTGGAACACCATCAGACTACTGGACCTCACCTGGGATGAGTTCCGCGTCGAATTTTTAGAAAAATTGCTCACAGAGTTCGTTACGCAAAAAAATCAACTAGCACGCCGCATCAACACCGGACTAACTGAAGTACAGCTAGTCGGTACGATAGCCGGACTGACGCGTAACGAATACCGCACGCACATAAGGTTGCAAAGACCAGCGACATCCGGAGACCTCCGACGAATCGCTGGAGTCCTGGAATACACACCGGACGAAACACCACCCCCACCACAACCAAGATCGGACTACAAAAAACCCGGTCCATCGCATTACATACACACAACGCCCGCCTCCCCGACAATGAACACGGGACTGTACGACTGAAAAGCCGCGACCACCCAACCCGTGCAAGTACTGCGGGGGACCCCACTGGAATAGTGACTGCCCCGAGCACTCACGGACGTCGGGAAACGGCAAATGAGTCGGCGGACACGTGTCCGCACCGCCGCCTCACCCACACACACACACACATTGCCACACCACACGTAGCAACGTTCGGCATTACAGACGGGGATATAACTTTCAAACGCGCATCAACACACTCGGCGTCATCAGATATATCACCCGTCCAAACAAAAACAATTTCGTCAAGTAGTAGGTCATCATCACCACACACAACGACCCCTACAACGAAATTGACATGTGCACTTACGATACGTAACAATAGCACAGAGGTAACCGAAACGGACGCCCTGGTAATGGCGGTGCAAACCGCTTCCCAGAACGCCGATAACGCGGTTAAGAACCAATTACCCAGCTATAACACATATACACCGTCGAATAACGTTAATCGAACATGCCCCGGCAAAATTCCGACCCCCGCGGTCGAGCTCGAATTTAGGTCAGGCTTCGTAACAGCGCTACTCGACTCACAAGCACAAAAATCATATGTAAGCCCGACAATTGCACATAAATTTGGCACACCCTAACACGAACAACCAACTCAGGTACGAATGGCGGATGGACACACCACAATGACAAATGGTACCTCCACATTCGTAGCCAGAATCGGAGACCTCACGGTCATATTTAACGCAGCCGTTCTGGAACACCTCTACTGCGACATGCTCCTAGGTCACGATTTCCTTGTACAAAACGAAGTCACCTGGGACTATGTAACGAGCACTATCCATTTAGGTTCTAATAGGAGGACGACAGCGTGCTGGAAGGGCCGGACAACCACCCCCAGCCCGGCACTTGATGTCGAAAAACTATTAATAAACGATGACCCCCGAACGCGCGTAAAAATCGCCGAAGTAGTGCGTAACTATCCGGACGTTTTCAGCGGTAGGGTAGGTCGAACTAGACTAATAGAACACGACATACTCCTTAAAAACCAAACACCTATAGCGCTCAAACCATATCCCTACCCACAAGGTAAACAGGCTACAATAGATACCATGATACGGGATATGGAAACACAGGGACTGGTCGAACAAAGCACATCTCCGTGGGCCGCACCCGTCGTTTTAGCGAAAAAAAAAGACCGCTCGCCCCGACTGTGCATTGATTATAGGCGGCTCAATGATATCACTGAGTCCGACGCTTACCCGATGCCCGACCTCAACACGCTGATACGTCAGATGAGAGGTGCAAAAGTGTTCAGCGTTCTTGACCTTAAGTCGGGGTACTGGCAAGTACCACTTAACCAAAACGCGCGAAAATACACGGCGTTCCGAACGCGTCGGGGCCTATATCAATTTCGAGTACTCCCCTTCGGCCTCAAAAACAGCCCCATGACCTTTGTACGACTAATGAATGAAGTGTTAAGAGGGTACCTGGACGAGTTCGTCCGCGTATATTTAGATGATATAGTGGTGTTTTCAAACACCACGGACGAACACCAGTGCCACTTAGATAAAGTTTTAGAACGCCTACAGAGGCATGGGCTGACATGCAACCCCGAGAAATGTAGTTTCGGAGCAACCGAAATTTCATTTCTTGGACACCTAGTTACCTCCGAGGAGATAGATAAACAACCGGAGAAACTGGAGGGCATCAAAAATTACCCCCCACCAACCAAGGTAAGGGACCTACGGAAGTTTCTGGGCGTCTGCAACTGGTACAGCCAGTTTGTTGACAACTACGCGGACACCATAGCGCCCTTAACGAATAAGCTCAAACAGGGGACCAAATGGTCGTGGACCGAAACCGAACAGGCGGCATTTAATAAAATAAAACGCGCGCTGTACGATTCACCAAAACTGTCGACACCAGATTACGGAAAACCGTTTTGCCTACAAACCGATGCTAGCGAGATAGGAGCAGGTGCCGTCCTTTTCCAACGGGGTGACAGCCCGGACGAAAGGCGGATAATCGCCTACGCAAGCAAAAAGTTTAGTGATACGCAAACAAGGTACGCCGCGGTAGAACGTGAGTGCCTCGCGATAATCTGGGCAACCGACAAGTTTAGACCATACCTTGAAACCCGTCGCTTTGACCTATTTACCGACAACTCGGCCCTCACATGACTACACCGAGCCAAAAACACAAATTCAAAATTAACGAGGTGGGCACTACAACTAGCTAACCCGGATTACCAAACAACTCATGTGCCCGGTGTACAAAACGAGGCGCCGGAAATGCTATCCCGCAACCCGGCCTCCGGGCCCCCTGTAGACGAGGAACGACTAGTAGGAGTACCCACCTCACCACTCGCCACCACTACTAGCTCACCGGCCGACAATCTGTTCGCCACTACGGACCCGATGAACACAACTGGTGGGCCCACAATCACACACGCTATGCTCGTGACATGGCAGGCCGATGACCCCAATACACGAGACACAGCAGACAATGTGACAACGGACGACCCAGCGCATAACACCAGAAGTACCGCGGATAAAAATAAAAAACCATACGTTTTTACCGACGGTCTTTTGCGAATAAAGTTAGGCAAACACACACCCGTAGTCATACCACAAAATAAAACGTAAACCGTGATCTGGACATACCACGATCACGTACTCGCAAACCACCCGGGCTGGAAAGAAACGTACAGGGCGGTAAAGCAACGTTTTTTTTTGGAAAGGTCAAAAAAACGACATCCGACTGTACGTCAAGTCGTGTCACATTTGCGCGTGCACCAAACCATTGAACACGCGCGCAGACGACCCCGCGACTACCAGAATACCCCGACACCCGTGGGAGGTGATCAGTATCGACCTCGTGGGCCCCTACCCGCGTACGAGTAGGGGAAAACAATACATACTGGTCGCCACCGACCTGTTTAGTAGATGGACTGAGGCTTACCCCCTCGGAACAGCCACTACGAAAACAATAACCGAAACGCTCGAACGAGAATTCTTTTCACGTTTTGGATACCCCCGAGTGTGCTTAAGCGACAACGGCCCACAGTTCGTAGCAAACGACATGCGTAAAGCGATCGAACGGTGGGGGGCCGAGGGTTGGACAACTCCGGTAATCATCCGAGGGCCAACCCGGTCGAACGCCGTAACCAGGAAATAAAAAAAGGTTTACGCGCGTTGTTCGCCGACGGCAACCACAACACTTGGGACACCAAATTAGCCCCCATACTTTTTTCGATAAGGAATAGGCGCAACGACCGCACAGGTTACTCACCATCGGTACTCGTCCTCGGGAGAGAGGGCAAACGGCCGGGGGATTGGGTACTGTCACGGACGGCAATAAGCCCGATCGATCAAATAAATATGGACAGGACTAAGCGCGAGAACGGCGTCCTGGACGCACCACCTGTAACAGGTGGCCCGACGGACGTCAAATTCAAAACAGGTAACGCGGTGTACTACAAGGCACACCACCTGTCAAGCGCGCACAAAAAATTTCACGCCGGCTTTGCACCGAAATGGTGGGGACCGGTAAGGTTGCAAAAACGCGTAGGTAAAGGTGTGTTTATTACAGACCAGCAGTCACCACGCAAAATTCACGTGTCCTGCCTCAAACGGGCAACAACCGCAGCGCCCCAAACCCCCCCTTCCCCACCATAAATTCGCAGTAGCATGTAGTGTACGTGATTTTCAGTCGGAACAGCGCAGAAAGAAATGGAGCGACAGCAGCCACCGCAAACCGCAACCACGACACTCCAGCAGGCGGCGGAGCTGCTAGAACGCAGCCAACAACTGCTGAGGGTGGCCAGGGAGGAAGAGGCGACCAATACCACCACGGCAGCGCGGGTACGCCAGATGACGGTGGCGCAGCTCCAGCGAGACCCGGTGCTGTGGGCCGCCTACACACGCGGGTGGGAGGACCGGACCGCCGTGTTCCGAAGGGCAACGAGCGGCGACCCCACGACGGCGTTGCGGCAAAACCGGTCGCGCAGCCCAGTACGGCCAGCACAGCAGGCGGCCAACACGCACCCGACAGCACGAGCGGCACCGCCGCGGGCAACAACAAGGGCGTCAGAACGTCCACCACCCCGGCCATTGATGCAGACGTCGGTACCCGCGCCGAGAACGTCGACCGTCCCACCACCAAGGAATGTAGCCGCCAGCCCGCTGCCAACACCACCCACACCAGCACCGAAGAGGACCACTGCAACAACTTTAGCAACACCGGTCCAGCTGAACGCCCGCCAGCGCTGGAACCAGCAGCGGATGCGGGACCACCGCACGAAGTTGCAGTCCCAGCAACACCGCCTGGACAAGCCGGCACCGGCCCAGGCACCCAAAACCACCCCCCCAAGAGCCAGTACCGGCCCAACAACAGCAGGGGGCCGCGTGCACACCCCTAACCGCGGCCACGGTACCGGAGGTAGTAATACTAGCCGGAACGACCGGCGCCGCGGACCACCAGACAACCGCACCCTCACCGACCGGTGATATGGAAATATCACCGGAAGAGGAGGCGAGACTGTTGGGAGAGACGAGCGCGGAACCCCCTGAGGATGTGGAAATGAACTACTACAGCCCCCCTACGTCACCCCGACCAAACTAGACACCACCCGGGCCGCGTCCGCTGAACTCAGCCGGAAAACGTGCCCGCGGACAAGTGTCCACCCCCGCCACACACCACACACAGCCCACTACCGCACCGGCAACGGCCGGAACACCGACGCCGTGGGCGGTTTGGGGGGGGGGAGTATGACGTGGTCACACGTAAGAGCAGTTTGAATTCAAACTGCCTTTACGCGGAAGCCGCGCTATAACTTATCAAACAAACCACCAATCGACGACGGACGACACCAGCGCGCGATAACCGCGCCTGGAACGGTCGGCCGGCCGCCCGGCGAACCGGATCGGGCAGTTGTTTTTTTTGCTTTCGATCGACCCGTACGACACCACGTTTCCGCGCGAAGCAAACGGCGAAAACCTAAACCAAGATTGTACAGATTGATTTGTTCTTTTTTATTGTTTTTGATATACTTCTAAGTCTTTTAGATTTGTTTCCGACCGTGCTTACTCCGGCAATAAATCCAAACATCAGTTACCTAAAACCACACTGTGTTTTTTTTTTATTAAATTGTGTTCCCACGCGGTCACTACTCCAGTCACCATCCTTGCGGCTCCCTACAGGACTGCGTCAGACTAAAAACAAAGACAACTAAAACATCGGGATTTCATTTATTTGTGGAAATAATAAATTGGGAAGGTATTATAACTAATAATAAACATAAAATAAAACATAATAAATGCAATATTTGTATTTTTTTAGGAAACGACAATGTTAACTTCAGCAGTGAAGCTGTTCCACAGCTTAATATATCATTGAGGGATATACCTCAAATACTTATGAGCTCAGGAACAACTTATGAATTAAGAGGTGTTGGTTGTTATCGGTGTAGTCTAAATAGCTTAAGAACATCTACTGGACATTACTATGCATGTTGTAAGCGTGGAACAAATAGTTGGTAAATTTTTGATGACTTACAAAACAATGTGAAGCCTATTAAATCGTCAACTATAGTTCCATGTGAATTTCTTATATATACGATTTAATTTATTTTTATTATTATAATGTTCAAAAAGTTTATTTTTATTTTCAATATTTTTTTTATTATTATTTCATGTTTTGAAAGGAATCAAATACAACACAGATTTTTAACTCAGAGTCATTGATTGATAAATATAGACGTGTGTGAAGTTGCCCCCCCATGTTGTCAAATAATTGATATATAATTATTCATTAACTATTTGAAACGACGATTTCATACATTCAACAAAATTTTTATTTTCTACTGGGAGGAAAAACTTCACGTAGCACCCCGAAATGGTCGTAACAAATACTGGTCCCAAAATGTTTTAGCTGATTAATAACTATTTACAACGATGGTTTAAAATTTGCAACTCGATACATTTCTCACTAAATTCATTTCACAATTTTGAATAGTGGCTATTCAGATCTACTAATCATCAGTATTAAATATATTCATTAACTTGTGTGGTGACTAATGTGATTAGAATACTAGTGTCGGAAATGGATGTAGAAATGTAAGCTATATCTTATGTTTGATAGTTCGTAGCAAATATATACTTTTATTGAACACCATAAGTAAGAAAAATATAAGTGTAAATAATAAATTCCCATGCACTTGACCCATCAAATTAATATAATACGGTCCAATACTGAAAGTACTGAAATAGTTCGAAAATATTAGCAAATCAGAAATCTATATTTGGTAAAAAATCTATATTCAATAAAACAAATATTAAAAAAGTCTAAATAGAATTTAAAAAATCAAGAATTTGTTATCAAATATAGATTTTTTTATATAATTTTTTACCAAAAACTACCCACGGGAATAGTTTATTTAGGGCCGGAATTTTTTCGTAGGAATTCCGAAACCTATCATAGGAATTCATAGGAATGACGTATTAATTATAGAAATAAAAAAAAATGATAATAGTGAGATGGGTGGGGCTGGGGACATGTACGTCGTTTGCAGCTATCGGCCATGTAGAACCATCGAGTGTAGCAAGATGACGAATTGTACGCAGAGCTTGAAAAAATGCCGATGAAGTCCTATAAGTTACCGTACAGAGGCGATATTCATCAATAAGAGACGATGGTGAAAATCGCCACAGGATTCGCCAATAATCTCGATCTGAGCGTTTGACTAAAATTTGGCGATACATTTGTTTTATGTCAGCCATAAAAAGATACTTCCAGAGAAGAGAGCGGATCAGTACAACTTGAATATCTGGCTGCAACTTTGGACCCGTATACATACTCTCGGTCAGAGAAACGCCTGTAGAAGTTCGGGCTTCAGCAATGAACACAACACGCAATTTTGTGGTCTTGCTGTCAGGTTTTATGACGCAATGATGTGGTATATAATAATTTAATGGATTATCGCGCTCGCTCATTGGTACTAGTTCTATGTGTCCACTTGACAAATAATCTTGCATGAAGTCGACATACTGTTGACGAAGATCAGGTTGTCGAGCCAAACGGGTCTCAAGTACCTTATAGCGTTGAAGAGCATGTGACTTGGAATCACCGAGCACTGGAGATGGTTTTCGAAAAGGAAGTGTGACCATAAACCGACCTGAACTGAGCCGAGTAGTAGTTGAGATGTAGATTTCTTTTGCAACCTTGTCATCTGGTCTCAAATGGTGAACTACAGGAAGTTCTTCGAGGTCCCAGAACTTTCTTAGAGTTACATCAAGGTTATTGAATATTGACACACACATTGTGGTCAGTGACAACGGTGGGGCTGAAGTGGTTGGCCCAAACAATACCCAACCAAATATAGTTTTTAACGCAGTAGGTTCACCTGCGTTACCCGTAACGAGACTGTCGGACAGAACAGATGGCAGAATGTCGGCACCCAAGAGCAAATCTACCTCGCCAGGCATATGATATAACGGATCGGCTAAGGGCAAATTGTGGATGTGTTTCCATTGTCCAGGTGTGACCGCAATTTTGCCCGTGATATGTGGCACAATCAAAGCATCAATACTAAGTGACGGAGTTAGTTTACCATGAGGAGTCATAATGACAATCGAGGATCCACAAACCGGAGTTGTAGTAGTGTTGGCAAACGTTGATTTATTTACAGGCGATTGAGCATGAGGAGTTCGGCCGACCTGTCCGTTATGAAACTGGCTTGAGATCCACTGTCTAGCAAGGCTCGGAACCGATGACAGTGACCATCAGTAGCACGAATTTCTAGCAAAACAGTTGATAATAAGACCACTTTATGAGGCTGATCCTTGACAACTAATGATACCGTACTTTGAGGACAATCTGACTGGACAATCATGGAACTACTTGATGGTGTAGTTGTGAGGGGACTTGACTCGAAATGCAAGAGTGTATGATGTGACCGCTTGCACGTTTGGCATTTGTATTTTGAGCCACAAGCAACGGACGAATGTCCACTGCCGAGACAATTTATGCAGAGACGCTGAGTTTTTACAATTTGAAACCGATCGGTTGGACATTTACTAAGGAACACTTGACATTTTCGGATCGAATGCGGCTTATTGCTGATTTGACAATTACTCAGAGCAGACGAATGATGACCTAATTCAGCGGATACCGTCGTACTGGCGGTCATTACTTTTGGTCCATGAGTTGGATGAGAGTTAGATGTATATGATTTTTTAGACTGTTTTTGATAGGAGGTACCAGAGTGAGAGTTCGAAGAATAGTTTCCTGCTCAAGCTTCTGCTGAACGAACATGACTTCTTAAAAAATCTACAAAGTCATTCGTGGAAGGTTGATGGCGATCTCCAACAGTGATCTCCCAGTGAGAACGGAGGTCATAATCCAGATGGTTTTCAAAGATATGAACAAGTATCGGGCTCCATTGCCGAGTAACAAAATCTAAATTATCTAAGGCCGCAGTGTGTTCTATAATGGTCGTAAGAAGAGTTTTTATAGACGAAGCGTTATTACAATTGACTGTATGAGGGGCCAGCAGGGCATCCAAATGAATCCACGCCAAATCACGCTTGTTGCCATAACGAGCACGCAACACTTCCCAAGCTTTACTATAGTTTGTGGACGTTAGGGGAAGATGTGCTACTAAAGACGGCGCTTCACCTTGCAGAGAAGTCTTTAAGATTTCAAAACGCTCAACGTCAGGAAGATCTGGTGCATGAGACAAAATTGATTTAAAAAGATCTTCGAAGCCTTGACATTCAGTTGGTACACCAGCAAACGTAGGGAAGCTCCGTATGGGTAACCGATAATGTGACAAAGTACTTGAGCCCAACGTTTGGTTTGAGGCTGTCTGAGCCGATGATGTATCCATCGCAGGAGATAACGAAAAATGATATACATCAGCAAAGGCGGCAAGTTCATAATATAAATTGTTAAACTCAGAACTGAGTTTCAGACTCTCTTTATTATCTACGGTTTCTGTAGGGGCTAGATTTTTACTAACAGACGATTCCATTACTTAGACGTCGTCTTCGGTAATTCTACGAAAGTCATTTAGCTCCGACAACATCTTGGCTACTTTTGCATGTTTGCCCGCATTGGAACGATCGGCCTTATAATCACCGGCTGCAGCGACAAAAGATGTGACTTTTGCAATAGCACGTACAGCTCGCGCTTAAGCATCAGCATATGTAATCAACTGAGGAACGACCATTTCAACAAAATGTATAACGAATGTACGCTAGTTGGATCAAGATAAAACACAATGTTTTGATCTGTACAAGTTACGAAATGCTCTTCGACAACAGTCTACAGGTTTAGACAGTTTTTAACAAATTTGTGACACCATAATAAATTCACGGTTTGTTTGTAGATCCGGTTCGAAGGACCGAAAAATGTGCGCGCCTAAACGGGAGCTGGGCGAATTGAAGGACCACTCGGTAATGCCCGAGAACAATTATTTATAAAAGCCTCCTACTAATTATAAAATAGGCAACCATATGTGACAAATCCTTAAACTGAGTGGGTAGGCAACCAAAGAGGCACTACGATGACGATCCTAGGGACGCATGTAGAAACCCGGAAAATAATCGTACATAACGTAGAATTCTAGACTGTAAATACTCAGACCGTATTTTCACAGATCGTAGAAATCTAGAGTTTCATAAACCGTATAATTCCAGACTGTAATTCGGAAGAAAAATAAATACTTATACCGTATAGTTACCGACCGTAGTATTACGGAAAATTTTTTTTGTGAACTGTATAATCCCAGACCGTATAATTCCCTAATTCGATAATTTTCATACCGTATTTTTCCCGACTGTAAAAATCCGGAAATTCACAAACAGTATAATCCCAGACCGTATAATTTCCGAATTCGATAATTTTCATACCGTTTTTTTACTGATTGTAAAATACCGTATAACACCAGACCGTTGGATTGGCAGTGGCATATTTGAGGGGGGGCATAGGGGCATACCCCCCCCCCCCCCCGAAGGCCGAGACTTCTTATATTTTTACTTTAAAAAAAAAAAAAAATAAATAACTTGCATTCAAATGTCCTTATGTTCGTATTTTGCCTCCCCTCCCCCTGAAAAATTATCCCATATACGCCACTGTGGATTGGATACAACGCCCATGCATTCCCGTTCAAGACCTACATGCCAAAGTGCCAGTAAGCCAATCAGGTCCATGGCCATAAGTCATAAGTACACCATTTGAATAATTATTTGTTCTAATCAATCAAAAGCATGATATTTGTTAGTTGTACCTAGTTAAAATTACTAACATAATTTTAGTGTATAGAATATTAAATAATTATGAAACAGTAGGTAAAATACATTCATGGTGAGCCTATTTATTATATATATCATTATCATTCAATACATAAAAAAAATAAATCTATACTATATGTGTCGAACACCTATTGTGTAATTTATACACTATAATTATTATAGTATAATATAATATTACATATGAGTTTTTTTCAATAAAAAAAAACATGACTGTGTTGGTACCTTACAGTGCAACTCTTCTACTAACTCACCTATACAATATAACTCAACACTCATAATATATTATCATTACAAACCTTTTTTCAAATACGCTCCACCTAAAGCAATGGTTATTGGGGTCAAAATTAATCAAAAAGTAGTTTTTTCATTTAACCGTATATTATTGTATATTTTCGATTTGATAAAATACACATACAATTTTAGGTAATTCAACATACAACTACCTACTACAAATATATTTGGAATTATTTTACAAAGATTATTATGGTTTATTAATATTTAATAATCGTATACATATAGAATTAATAGATAAGTAAAACTATTTTGCTTCATTATTTATTTCACTTCCTGATATAATTGTTTAGATCAAGACTACACAAATATTATACTAAACTGAAGTAATGAGTAATAACTAATAAGTGCGTTTAGTAGATGAATTATAAATAAAAATAATAAATAGGTAAAAGAGATATTATTAGATTATTGAATAATTAAGCAAAATAAATTCTTTAAAAGGTTACATGTGTTCTACGGCATATAGGGCACACACAGTTAGGGCCGTCTAAACTATCAACACATACGCCACACAGCCAACCATGCCCACACGGTAAAACAATAAATTGTTCTTCACTATTGAGGGTCGTCGCTGTCATACACACTAAACACAATGAGGCTGGTACTGGTTCACGATTGGCCACGTCTAACGGTACCTCTACTTCCAATGGTGGCAAATTTTCTACTGGCGCTAGTACTGGTGGCTCGTCATCAAATTCTACGTCAGGGATTTCATCATCATCTTCATTGTTTTGAATAGCCCAGAGCCTTTGTCTCTCTATGTAAGTAGTACTTAAATAAGAACAGCGCTGTAAAAATTGCCATACAGAGATGAGGCCTAAATCGTATTGCTCAGTAGCATTTTTGATTCGCCGAGAATTTGCCAAAAATTTGTTTCTCAAATGTCTTGTTGGAGTTAAATTATTTGAAATTTGGTTGACAATGATATGGTAATTTGTGTGTATTTTACTCAAATGATCTAAATCCAATTAAAATAACCATTAAGATACATAACGACAGCAAATTATGGTGTGATGTTCACCTATACAATTTGAAGTTTTTTTTTAATTACCTAAAAATATCCATAAACTTGGATGGTTGACGGAGAATTTCAGTTTAAGTTCGTTTGAAAACTCTCCAAGTTATTGTTCGTCCTTCGTGGCAACCCATGAACTGGGACAATTTCTGGCCCAACATTCCTTAACCAGTACCTATAGATATTTTGATACACTTTTTATTCGATAGGTAGTTAAGTATCTTATTTTGTTAGTTTAGTTTTGTATGATATTTCATATTTTTATTATAGATCATATTATTTAATTTTTTGGATTTTTAATTTAATGATAATTGATGATAACTGTATTACCTATTGTAGATTATATACAAACCTCTGATAATATTGTAGAAACCGTTCTAAATTGACTTGATGGTTAATAGCTCTGATTAACATGCTCTGATTAACATGAATCCAGTTTCCATGCTTTGAGCCAGTAACAGTGGAAGGCACATTAATAATCGGAATACTTTTTTTGCATTATCGTTGTTGTTGACATAATTTAATTATTGTAAACTTTTCATTTTTTTCCATAGGGCCTTTACAAAAACAATTATTATAATTAATACTTACACAAATCTGACAAAAAGATACATAGTAAAAATCATGATTTAATATTTTCGTTGTCATATGAAAAACTAAGTAGATACTTGATAGGTATTATTTTTACCTGGTTATGATGGAACCAGCAACCCACAGAACGGGCACCTGGAAACACTGACATATTAACACATCTCTCAATGCGGACCCGGACATTTCGCCGCAGACCCTTTCGCCGGCGAATCGGCGAAACAATATTAAGGAAAACCGAGTTTCACCTGAGGTGGTTTTACACAACAAGTCGAGGGATATTTTCGATTTGCGGAGCGGAGCGACGGCGCTTACGAGCGTAGCGACGAGTGCCGATACACGCGTAATCACTGAAACATTAAATTTCCATAACTTTTGAACGGTAAGTTTCCGGTAATTTTTTCAAACACTTTTGAATTCAGCATTAGACACCACGTATATTGAAAAAAAAATTATATATTTTAACTACAAATATATCATTAATCACCATTTTGTTATTGCTATTGTTGGCTATTAATGGCGGAACAGTCCGCGGCGAAAAGTCCCGCAGCGAATCGGTCGCGGCGAGATGTCCTAGACCCCTCCCAATGCTGTCTCGTAGTCCGTAATAATAACATTTGGTGTTAATGTTGGTAATAAATTATTTTTGATGAACCGAAAAACAGATTCGTATGAAGTTCTCGTCTTCTTCTCCATTAGTACGTAAACAATAGGTATTGACTAAATAATGTTGAAAGATTATGAACAGATAGATAGATTTGATTATAGAGAATAGTTATCAACTTGTAGATAAAAATATTACGTATTAGACATTAGTATAGTTGATTTTCATTAAAATAATAATAAAATATATATATTAGAATATTTGTATTTGTATTTGTATTTCCACAAATAAGTAATAATTAATTTAATATTTAAAATATAAGTGAGGTATATATAAATACAAATGTTGGCAATAACATAACAAATTTCCACTATAAATGTATTTAAGAGAATATCATGATATTCTGGTATTTGCTATCTTCTTATGTATGGACAATATTGAATGTAGACAAAATATATTTTTGTATTTCCGATATTTTAACTACTACTAGGGTATTTAAAAATAAAAGTATTAAAAAAAGTCTTTGAGTTTATATCGTTGGATTTAATTATATGGAATTATTTTTAGTTTAGTCTATTGATAGCAAATACCAGTAACCAGTATGATTTCTACTTAAGTCTTAATTTATCATAGAAGTTTTAAAGTTATCTTACATAATTTTGAACCATGCAATGTAGTGTTAAAATTTGGTAACCCATGTTTGAAGGAATAACTTTAAACGTTGCATCTGCATGGATTTCTTGGATATCATTCATAAGAACGGATCTAATAAGTCGTGTGCAGGCAAATATTATACTTGTCTTGTTATCAGTATCCTGCACAGTGCACACAGCCTTTGAATAAAACATTATTACAACATGCGAATCTGTTGAGCTGTCCATCCTCAAATAGTGTAGTTAATTCTCGTAAATTGCCTGGCAATCTGGGCAATGAATTTTTCCTTGCCAAACGCATCAATGATTCTGCGGTTGACCAGGGGTATAATGCAGCAGCTTCCATATGTCTATTATAGGAAAGTTTTTTTAAATATTTAGGTAGATTAGCATAGGCGTGCGCCCAGGGGGTTCCGGGTGTGCCTGGGCACCCCCCCCTCCGACATGTAATTGGGGCCCTAAAATTTAAGTCATATAGTACAGTGGTTCTTAACCTTTTAAAGAACACGGACTCCCGATGAAAGATTTTTAGAAATCGCGGACCCCTTACCAATTTTTGTCGAATACCTATTTTTTTACAAAACATCTCGTTATCATAACCAAAATTATAATAATAATTTTATATTACAGATTATTTATATATATAATTATAGGTATAAAACTATACTTGAGTACAATTCGTATGAACAAGAAAAACTGATAAATAAATATCATTAATACAATTATTAGGTTTAGATACTTAATTGTATCGAATCCCATTGTTATCGGTGTAATAAAGATGAGATATAGGGCTATTTCTTACAATATAAGATATCTTTTATATGACAAGAAAAAATGATAATCCAAAAATATTGTAATAACTCACTCATGTCTCGTATTGACTTATGTTATGTGTTAAACCTGCCGCGGACCCCCGCCATGAGTATCGCGGACCTCTAGGGGGCCGCGGACCACAGGTTAAGAACCTCTGGTATAGTATATATATGGGTCCGTATTTTAACTAATTTTACTAGAAAAAGAATGTTATTTTTTCTAAAATATAAATATGTGATTAAAAAAAAATATATGTTTCGGGATATAAAATATTTTAAATTTGCATGGTAAAATTTATTACGATTACAACAGCTAGATGCTAGATGTTATCGACTACTAAAGTAAAAATAATAAATAAATAATGCAATTATCTAAAAATAGATTTTAGTGATTTAAGCAGGAAAATGAGCGTTCAGCTCCTGCACTTGTCGCTGGAATGGTTTAGTAGAAGGATGTGTACTGGCCAGATTATAGACACTGGGTATTGGACTTGAACGTAAAGTGCCGATTGACATACGAAGACCTGAGTTGTGGATTGTATCTAGTTTTTTTTAATCGATTTATGTGTCATTGTCCAAATGAAAGATCCGTACTCGGGTTTGGAAAGTATAAGGGACTTGTATATTGTTAATAGGACATGAGTTTTGGAACCCCATGATGTGTGGGATAGCATTTTTATAATATTGAGACGTGGAGATATTGAGTTTTAGATAAAAGTTTTAGATAAAATTGAACATTTGGTTTTGGCTTAGTATATTAGTGAGCAGTGGCGGTTTTGGGATACAATTTTGACTGAGGCGACTAAAAACGTTACATACATTTGTCATTTATGTATGAAAAATTAAAAAATAAAAACACAAACTAATTATAGATACAAAAATTTGACTTGTAGAAAAGATTAGCCAGTAGGTAGTTACTATAAAATATAAATTGTTACTGCCCAGTGTTGCCTAGAATGTACCACGTAAAGGTTCTTTCCGTACATTCCTTGATACTGTACATATTTTTATTTATTATTTACACTATTCATATTTACAAATTTACATGTTTTTACACGGAATACATATTTACATTTTATTTATTTACATTTTTGCTACAACTGAACTAAAAAGTTAATTTGAATAATTTTTTAATTATACATTTTAAGATATTATGATTTATATATAAGATCAATATTTCTATTTTTTTATTTGCATAAATATTTATAATTTCATCGTAAAAAGCATCTTTGTTTTTTAGTTGTTCGATTAATTCTTTTTCGATAGAAATTATTGAAAGAGAATTCAATCTTTCTTGAGAAATAGTATTACGCAGATATGTCTTAATTCTCTTTAAACAAGAAAAACTTCTCTCGAGCGATACGCTAGTAGATGGTAAGGTCAATATTAAAGAGAAAAGGTTATATGCTTCAGGTAAAACTGTTTTTAACCCTTCAAGCTCAAATATTTTCACTAGATCATAAATATGATTTAGATTTTGATAGTTAGTATCACTGTATAACACTTCTAACTCCGCTTTCAATTTTTTGAAATCATGAAATATGTTAGAATAAGTCAGTCCTAAGTTTTTAAAAGCGTCATCGGGAAATTTGTTACAATAATACTTAAACTTTGTAATATCTGCTAACTGTAAAAATATTAATTTATTTGAATTTTGAAATCTTGTTGTTCAAAAGTTCAAATTCTTTCAAATTTATAACTATTACATTTAAAAAAAAAACAGCCATTGATATTAATTCATTTTTGTTTGTGACTGTAATTTTTCAGTATAATAAGTCCTTTTCAAGACTAAACTTATCATGTGTGAAAAATAATAAAATCGATGAATTCTTTTATTATAATAATTCAGTTTGGGTATTTAACTTATAAGTTATAACCAACTGATGTGTAACAATTTATTAGTGATTTCAGTATTTTTAGCCAAATACTTTTCACTAAACAGTCCTTTTCAGGACTAAACTATATGAGCTTGTGAAAGTTAATAAAATTGATGCCATTTAGTATTGTTATAATGAAATTTATGGGAACAAATCTACTTTACCGGACACCCTTTTTTTTCTTCAAAATACGTGGTTTCTTATGCTGAATTCATATGGGTTTGAAAAAATTTCCGGAAACTTACCATTCAAAAGTTATGGAAATTTTTTCAAACACTTTTGAATTCAGTATAAAAAACCACGTATTTTAAATAAAAAAAAGGGTGTCCGGTAAAGTAGATTTATACCAATTTATGTATTCTTTTAATGTAATATATTATCTCTTTTATATTTTGGTTTCATTTTCATTGAATAAATTTATTATATTCTTACAAAATTTCCAATGTGTTTGTTCTTTATGCCTAGTATTTTATTCCAAATCCAATTACTTATTATCACATTAATCATTAATTTAAGTATTATAATATTTTTTCATTAGAGTTATTACTTATATTCAGTAATTTACTTTAAATTTTAATAAATAAACATTAAATCTTGGTAAAATTAATAAGACTTTTTGTACAAAATGGTACAAACAATATTGTTGTATGGTGATAACATTGATATGATATATTTAATTGATAACACATGCCACGCCCCCCTGGAGACCGTGTTCAAGGTCACAATCGCTTGATTCGGCCAACGCATGGAGTTTCATACCCCTGATTGTACGTAACAGTGTGTGCTTGCGCCGTGCGCCGTGCAGGCTTTGAGCTAGAGAGCCTAGATAATAAGAGAGTGGTCAACCAGCTGAACGTTTTCTATTGGTTGGCTGTTATCACTGTTCATGGGCACCATTTTTCGTCCAAAATGTTCCGATAATTTTCAAATCGACAATCGACTATCGAGTACCTACTACGTATAGACGTATATTGTATAGGAAACTGCTGTGAAATATTATTAGTTTATTGATTTATTAATTTTCTCAAAGACTAAAGTATACGTATTATCATTGAATCGCGTCATCATGCCGGGTTGTTGTGCTTATGGTTGTCATAACCGGAGTGAAAATGGATTTAAAATGAATATTTTCCCTAGAAATAAAGAGCGTCGTGCGTTATGGGCTGTTAGAGTCAAGAGGGATAATTGGATTCCGACAGATAATTCATACCTTTGTGAAGTGAATAATGAATTCTATTCTTTTAATTAATAATATTCAGCTAGGTACCATACCTAGAGAGCCTAGATAATAATATTATCTGACTCTCTAACCATACCTACATGATATTTATAGTTAATAAGTTTTAAATTTAAAGTACCTACCTATGTAAATAATAAAGATGAGATTAATTTTGTTGGGTATAGATACTATATACATTTAATAATAATATAAATTACACAATTACATAATATAATACTAATGCACAACATAGTTAATTTCATTTCGGTTCTTTATTTTGTTGTAATATATTATATACCTAGTATTCATGTTACATTTTTACATGATATATTGATACTTATCAAGCATATTTTACAATTTCGTAGCACTGTGTAAATTTACATAACTCACTATTATCTTTAGTACCTACATAAAATGTAATAAGTCTTAAGCTACTTATTCTAACTAAATAGTTATTTACTGAATATTTTAATTAAAAAAAGGGTGAGCATTTTTAAATATAAACTAGATCACCTTGGACAGTTTTGTTGTACCTGATATTCATTATATTTTCATTTTCATATACCTTTATTTTAAATAGGTAGCTGGGTTTTTTTTTAGAACTTACGTGATAGTACAATGTTGTCATGAACATTTTATGTCTCTAGCTATTATAGTTTAGGATCTACGTTAATAAACAAATATACCTAAATTTGCTCTCATGTATCAATATAGATTGTTGAACAGAATAATCTCTAGTCCACCTACAATTACTTAAAATTATCAAAATTGTACCATCTTATTTAATTATACATTTAATACAGTATAAAACTTAATATTATATTATTTTTCTATTTAAATATCAATAGGCCAGTTATAATATTTGTTATTGTGGCTTCAATAAAAAAGTGACTTATTATTATATAATATTCAACATTATTATAATACTTAATTTATTTAATTTTATTGAATGCAATTTGGTTTTCTTAAGGTACATTTTGATGATGATCAATGGGAAAAAGCAAGATTAGATGGGGAAAAAAATTGAAAGCAACTGCTCTGCCCACTAATTTTTGTCATATTCCACCTCAAAAACAAAAAAGAAAGTCTCCTAAAAAAAAGCTCACATACACACCAAGTCCTATAAAAAGAGCAAAAAAGTCAATTTTAGAACACTCTTATGCATCGAACAAACTTTTCTCTAATGATGATACACCTACAATTATAAATAGTAATTTTACAATTCTACATGAAAATAGTATTGACAATTTAAATAGTATAACAGATGATATTATAAATCCAGAAATAGAAAATTACTCTAAAGAAAAATTATTACAACAATTAAAAAATATTAAAAAAGAATCATTAAATCGGTCAAAAGTTATCAGAGAGTTACGCCATAAAATAAATAGAACTAATAAAATGAATAGCTCTACAAATATTAAAACAAATAAAAACAATATAAATTTTAAAAAAAATTTAAAAACTTTTCTGACAGAAAATCAAATTTTATCTCTTAATTCTAAGAATAAGAAAGGATTTACTTGGTCTAGTGATACTATTAAAAAAGCTTTGCGACTTAAATTTTCATGTGGATCTGCTGGTTATGAGGAACTACTCAATCAAAATTACCCTCTTCCTTCTCTGAGAACTCTTAGGCGCAAATTACAAAACATATCTTTTGAGAGTGGAATTTTGAATGATGTTTTTGAGATGCTAGCTATTAAAGTTTCTACACTGAATGATACTGAAAAGGAATGTGTTCTTGTATTAGATGAGATGTTTCTTGTTGAAGGTTTAGTATATGATGTCAGTTCAAAATCATTTCTTGGTAATGTAACCTTGCCTGAACATAATGGAGTTGCAAACCACGCTTTAGTGTTTATGTTAGCCGGTGTATGCAGCCGTTGGAAGCAGACAATTGCATACTACTTCACTAGCGACTCGGTAAAAGGCAATGTTTTCAAAACAATTATTATTGAAATTATTTCAAAAGCTGAAGCGTTAGGACTTAAAGTAAATTCAGTTACATCTGATATGGGAGCATGCAATAAAGCAATGTGGACAAGCTTTGGCATTCATTGTTTACCTGGATCTACAGGACACTTACAAAATAGTATTATACGCCCATGTGACTCTAACCGTAAATTATATTTTTTACCAGATGTGCCACATTTATTTAAGAATATAAAACAAGCATTATTCAACAATAAGTTCATTACATTACCCGAAGAAATAGTAAAAAAACATAACTTAACATCTAATATTATAGATAGTAAACATATTGAACAATTAGCGAACCATCAAAATAATCTTGAACTAAAACTAGTTCGGAATCTTGATGCAGAAGATTTAAAAAAGCCTAATCATTTTGATAAGATGAAAGTTTCAAAAGCTGCTAACATTGTGAGTATTGATGTAAGTGCAAGCCTAATTATGTTAAAAATTAAACATTTTTTATTGTTTTTATCATTTTAATTGTTACATTAATTGTTTTTATTAAAGTTTATAAATTTATAATTATATATTCAACATGTCATAGTACATTAGAAAACTTTTTATAGAAAAAAGTTCAAGACTGAACTTGTTTTAATTGTGGCTGATGATTATATTATCATACATTCATATTATAACAAATATTTTATAGCTTACTCAAATATGTATTTTTTTTTATTTTTATTATAATTTAATGCATGTATTTTCACTTTCTAGACAGTTTTACATTTCAAGAATATTAAATATGCATATCTTATAAATAAAAATCTAGTTAAATTATAAATGTATGTTAATTTTTGTATTTTATCAATTGTTTTTATACGTCAGAATTAAAATTCAACACTTGATGGTAATTTTATTTAAAATATGAATCATTAGTGTTATAGAATAATATTGAATATGTATAAATTTGATCTACGAGTATACAGATTTCCGACTTGGTCCAACATGGTCTATCAAGCAACAATAATAAAATAACAATGTTTTTCCGTACAAATTATATAATTAGAATATTATTACTTCTAAAGCTAAATAATATATTTTTTTAGTTACCTATAGTAAATGTATTTATGTAATTATGACAATTATGTACGTAATATGCATGTATATTATGTATTATAAAATACGTAATTATATTGTTATATAATAATATAATCATTTAATAAAAATTAAATTTCAAAAACAAAAAAAGGCGGGAATAGTTTGGACGAAAAATGGCTGCTATCAATTGAGTTGGCTACTCTCTTATTATCTAGGCTCTCTACTTTGAGCCATTCAATTATAATAGGTACAAAGTTCAATAATTATCAATCGCGGATTCAACGATATCGAATTTATTACTATTACAGCTACTGGTTTTTACAAATAAAAACCCTTGTTCACAAGGTGCTGATTATGTAGTACCTGTGTATGTATAACACCTAAAACCACAAAACTTTGAGCTGCTATAACTCGTCAACTAGTTAACGAAAGTTGAACATTTTTATGGGAAAATTCATGAAAAAAATAGCTTTATTAATTTATGCAATTATTAATATAGGTTGACATTTGAAAATCAAAAGTCGATGGTGGTTTACCTAATAAATATAAGGGTAAAAAATATTTAAAATGTATACAAATGTAGAAAAGTATGAGACTAAAATTATTTTAAAAAAAAATTTGAAAAAAAATCAATATTTTTTGAAATAATGAGTGTTCAACGTTAAAAAAATCACCCTGTATACTCATCAACTGAATTTCATAAAGTAAACATTCATGAACTTTCGATGTATCTCAAATCTACTGGCTTATCAGATAGCCGACCACAGGTTACAAAATTAGCATTTAGCATCATTGATTGTAACCATTCCAGCGACAAGTGCAGGAGCTGAACGCTCATTTTCCTGCTTAAAAAGAATAAAGACACATCTCAGAAACCCCCAATCCCAAAATAGACTTTCAGATCTGTCTCTTTTGACAATTGAGAAGCGATTGTTGACCACAATTCAAAACCAAAATTCATTTTATAATAATGTAATTGATGATTTCGCTAAAAAAATAAGAAGAATCGATTTAATTTATAAATAAAATGTTTTTATTATTTATGATGTGTTTTTATTTTAAATAAAATTGTAAAATGTATAACTAAATTAACTTGTATGTATCAGTGTTTGTGTGTGTGTGGGGGGGGGAGGTAATTAATATGTATCACTGCTTACACTCACTCACAACCCACGCACACCACTGCATAGTAGAAAAGTATCTATCTGAACAAAACAATGATCATATAAACTACAAAGAAAAATTAGTAAGTTATTTATTTATTTATTTATTAGGTATAAGGTACTTATTTTAAAATGATTATGAAATTTAGTTATGTGTGACATGGTATATAATTAATTTAAATCATAAGACTAATATATTTTATTGAATTACGATTGTAGAAGTCATTTCTCTTCACGAAGCATGGATATCATACATCATTCAGTACAGCCATAAGAGAAACAATAAACTGTTGTTTTGATTATAAACTTCTTAGTGTATTTAGTTACAAAGCAAAAACTAAACGTAAATTTATTGATTTGAAGCTGTATGAAGTAATCTATGGTATGCTATATTAAAAGACAGAATGGGACAATATATTATATTATAATAATTGTAAAATTTGTTTCAGAATCATTATCTGGATTTATAACAACTCCCCAACAAGAACAAAGATTCCACAGCATCACTGACAATTACATACGGCATTGCTCCATCGGGAGGCCTTCAAAACATTGAACTTCAAACAATTGAACGTCAAAATCTTGAACACAACATTTTTATGCCTAATGCTATCCAGTTAAGGGGTAGATGGTTGGCTATTCCCTCTATAGTTTACGCATAGGCATGCGCACAGGGGGTTCCGGGTGTGCCTAGGCACCCCCGACATGTAATTGGGGCCCTAAAATTTAAGTCATATAGTTACTATAGTATATATATGGGTCCGTATTTTAACTAATTTTACTAGAAAAAAAATGTTATTTTTTCTAAAATATAAATATGTGATTAAAAAAAAATATATGTTTAGGGATAAATAAATAATACAACGTAAAATATTTTAAATTTGTATGGTAAAACTTATGATTACAACAGCTAGCTGCCATCCTAGATGTTATCGACTACTAAAGTAAAAATAATAAATAAATAATGCAATTATCTAAAAATAGATTTTAGATCCAACTATTTAAGGGGCCTGCTCGTGACTATTTAATAAGGGGCAATTTGTAAGCTCGTCGCCGCCGCCCGGTACCTATGTGTTAGTCGTAAATGATTATTAGTGTGCGATCTGCGGGCCGCGGGAGATATATACGCACGCGCATGCACATGTCAACGTAATCGCCAGACAGAAAAATTACTAGCGTGATTTTTTGCTCAAAACACACTTTACAGGAAAAACTCTCACACCTCGTAGATTGGTCCGATTTTCGTAATTTTTTTTTTATTTAGATAGAGGAATATTTTTTACAGGGCGCATTGGACTTCGATTTTTGATTATGTTGAATGTAAACAACACACCCTGTATTATGTAGATTATAAGCAAATTATTCACACTGTAGTACAGTAGACGCTGAATAGACATTTTATATTACTATACCATATTCGTTCTATGTAGTAGCCTGTAGGACAATTAGTCGTTGTTTGATATTACGTCTCGGAGCATTATAGTTATTCATATCAATTATACATATTATTATATTATTACATATATCCGATCTTATTATTATTTACCTATAGCTTCTGTATATCTGTGTACTTCAACAGGTTATGGGCCCAGTAGTAAGGTATTTATAATAAAGTCGTGTATGTTTAATACATTAAAATATTATTGATTTACGAATCGCGTGTTTGTGTACAGTCAGTGTATAGCAATAATAATTCGCGAAGTATAGTGCAGTGTAGTGTAAGTGCAACGATCGTGTGAAGCGCAGAAACTGTGTTTGTTATTATTACATTTATAGTATACAGACAGTGTACAGATAATTCGTTATTATGGAAAACGAATCTATAAGAATTAATAAACTAACAGGTAATGAAAATTGGGAAACATGGAAGTTCCAAATAAAAGTCATAATGACTGTAGCCGATGTATTTGACGTTTTGGCCGGAAAATCGAAAAAACCAGTTCTTACAAAATCAAGTTCAGAAACCGAAGATGATGCAAGGAAAAGGTATGGTGTTGATTATTCAATATATAAAAAAGCTGACAATAAGGCTCAAAAGTATATAGTCACGTCAGTGGACGAACAACCACTGCAGTACATGAATTGTGACACGGCTAAGGAAATGTGGGACAAGTTGCTTAGTGTATATGAACAGAAGTCGGACTCGAGTGTAACGTTGATTCAACAAAAGTTCTACAGCTATGTTATGAACCCAGATGACAATATGGCGATTCATATTTCGAAATTGGAGAGTCTTAGTAGAAAATTAAAGCAGTTAGGTGAACCAAGATCAGACTCAATGCTTATGACCAAGATACTAATGACTTTGCCAGAAAATTACAAACATTTCTACAGTGCATGGGATTCGATACCAAATGAGGACAAAACATTGTCTAATTTGTCATCTAGACTCATGGTAGAGGAAACAAGGCAAACTCAAAGTTATGATGCTCAGAGAGATACTGCAAGTAGTAGTGCATTTTTAGCAAAGAAATTGTATGGAACAAATAAAGAAAAACATACAAAATTTGGCAATTCTGAAAATCAACGAAACAATGATAAAAAACCAGGGCATTGGAAGCGTGAATGCCGGATTTTCTTAAAAGAACAAAAAGAATAAAATAAGAGAAACTCAGAAAATGCGTTGTTTGGTGTACAATCAATGGACATCGAAATCAGAGAGTCAGAAAAATGGTATGTGGATTCAGGTGCTAGTGATCACATGACACGCAGAAGAGAATGGTTCAGTAACTATGAAACATTTGAAGTGCAGTTACCAGTACGTATCGGTGATGGTAAATTTATTATGGCTATTGGTAAAGGTAATATAAATGTTCAAGCGAGAATCGGTGATAAATGGGTTGACAGTCATTTGTCGAACGTTTTACACGTACCTGATCTTAAGGTAAATTTGTTTTCGTGTGGAGCATGCCTTGACAAAGGTATAAAAATGGTGACAGACAGTGACGGCTGTATATTTAAAAAAAACAATCGTATAATTGCTACAGGAGTACGTGAGAATAAAATGTTTCCAATGGTTCTGAGAACAGGACCATTACAACAGGCTGATTAAGCAAATATTGCAGTTAAAAATCGCACATTACTACAGTGCCATGAAATTCTAAGTCATCAGAATGTTCAACATGTTCGAAACTACTTGAAACGTATGAGGATTCAATTTACAGAAACAAAAAACAAGTTTTTCTGCGAAGCGTGCGTTTATGGCAAACAACACAGAGAGCCGTTCACACTAAGTAATACTAAAACTACAAAGCCAGGTCAGTTAATTCACAATGATGTATGTGGTCCCATGGGGATAAACTCACTTGGAGGTGAACGGTATTTTGTTATATTCAAGGATGATTATTCCAATTATACGTATGTGTATTTTATGAGCCAAAAATCAGAAGTTAAAGATAAATTTGAACTATTTTTAAATACAGTCAAAAATCAGCTAAATATCTCAGTAATTATTTTAAGAAGTGATTGTAGTCTGGAATATAAAAATACTGAAGTAAAAGACTTATTGAATAAATTTGGAATAAAACATGAGACGAGTGTACCATACACACCTCAGCAAAATGGGAAGGCGGAAAGATCAATGCGAACAATTGTAGAAGCGGCCATAACTATGGTATATAGCAAAAATTTGTCTAAGACACTTTGAGCAGAAGCAGTAAATACAGCCGTATATACAATAAATCGTACAGGAAACACAGGTCAAGAAGGAAAAACACCTTATGAATTATGGTTCAATAAAACACCAGACATAAAAAATCTAAAAATATTTGGTAGTGAAGTCTATGCACATATACCAAAAGAAAAACGAAGAAAATGGGATCAGAAGGGAAGAAAAGGTATTTTCGTTGGATACTCGGAGGAGACAAAAGGATATCGTATATGCTTTGATGGAAAAGTAGTTTCATTAAGCAGAGATGTCCTATTCAAAGAAGAGTCAGTAAACCCATCAACAGCTACAGAAGTAAAAATCATAAATGAAGAAGAGGAGGAAGAAGTAAATTCGGAAGATGAAGCTGATGATAAGGAAGTCAACAGCGACGACGAAGAAAAACTTGACGATGATAAACAGATGCCAGTAGAAGTAGAGGATCAACAACAGATGATACTCAGAGACAGAAGAAAACTCAATAAACCTATCAGATATAGAGATGCATTATTTTCAGCATGTAAAGACCCAGTTACATATGAAGACGCTATGACAGGTGACAATAATTCAGATGATTGGAAGGCAGCAATGAACGATGAAATGACATCATTGAATAAAAATGAAACATGGACACTTGTGGACTTGCCTCAAAACAAAAAACCTATCAATAATGGTTGGATATACAAGACTAAATACAAAGCGAACGGAGATGTTGATTGGTACAAAGCAAGGTTAGTAATAAAGGGATGTGCGCAAGTTCATGGAATAGATTTTCAAGAAACGTTCAGTCCAGTAGTGAAATATGATTCTATTCGAGTAATACTTGCGATAGCAGCAGCCAGAAAATTAATGCTCAGACAATTTGACATTAAAACAGCGTTCTTATACGGAGATCTTGAAGAAGACATCTATATGAAACAGCCAAAAGGTTACGAAGATGGAACACAATTAGTATGCAAACTTCAACGGAGCCTATATGGGTTGAAACAGGCACCCAGGTGCTGGAACAAAAAGTTCAAAAATATGCTGATGAACTTTGACTTAAAGGAAACAAAAGCAGACCCTTGTGTATTCGTAAGCATTAAAAATAATCAATTACTAATTGTCGCTATTTTTGTAGATGATGGGCTAATCGCAGCAACAAACAACGAGCTGATGGACACAATGGTGAACTACCTAAAGGACAACTTCGAGACGAAGGAAGGTGAACTTGATCATTTCTTGGGTATTGAAATTGATCAGAGACCTGATGGCTCAATTTTCATACACCAATCTTCATATTGCAAGCGCATTTTAGAGAGGTTCAATATGGAAGAAGCCAACGTCCTGCATATTCCCACAGATCCACAACACTCATTAGATCCAAATTTGTCAGAATCATTGGAAGCAGGGGAAGTTCACTACAGAGAATCAGTTGGAAGTTTGTTGTATCTAAGCCAAATAACAAGGCCTGATATAACTTTTGCAGTAAATCTTGTCAGTCGTTATTTAGAAAAGCCTCTGACAATTCATTGGAATGCGGTGAAACGTATATTTAAATATTTAAAGGGAACGTTTAATTATGGTTTAAATTATGATTCTAGTGTAACACCAAAGTTGCGTAGATATAGTGACGCAGACTATGCCGGTGACACAACAACGAGACGATCAACATCAGGATTCATTTTCATGATGGGAGATGGAATTGTAGCATGGTGTTCACAAAGGCAAAAATCGGTATCACTTTCGACTACTGAGGCAGAATACATAGCGCTGAGCCAATCGATACAGGAACTTACTTGGTTGACGCTACTTATCAGTGATCTTCTGGATACACAGGGAGATACACCAGTTTTGTATGCAGACAACCAAAGCGCCATCAAACTAGTGAAAAATCCAGAATACCATAAGCGAACAAAACACATCGATGTTCGCTATCACTACATTCGTGATAATGTCCTAACCTAAGTTCAGTGAAGGGATGTTTTCTCTGGAGTATGTGCCAAGCAAGGAGCAGTTAGCTGACATATTGACTAATCCAACACCATGACCAAGATTCCAAGAACTCAGGGAGATGTTGGGAATTAGATATTGTTTGGGCCGCCGGCTATTTACTAGCATTTGGCCGGACGACTACTTAAAAATGTGGCGTTCAGAATTGGACGGGAAGGTGACCGAAAAATATAAATAATGATACAACACGTGTGAATATAAATAATAGAGTAATATTATATTAACAGGCACGACTAGCGTGCATACGTCGGCCGGTGAAGACGTCTCTAACCGAGCGCGACTCAAAACAATTGATACGATGTAAACAACAAAACAATAATAATAATAATAATAATAACAATGATAATACCAACGATTACCGGACGGCACACACGCCGGGGCAGGGCAAGGTATCGGCGGCGACGGTGGCGGGTATCAGCTGTGGCTGGAACGACGTCGATGGCACGCAGGTGAACGGAGGGGGACGGCAGCAACAATCAGTGACAACGGCCGGGCGGCGTCGACGAATGACGAGATTCGGCCGAATCGCAAGACCGACTTACGTAACTCGTACGCACCTTCGACAACGGCGATGTTACGTAATATATATAGTTATATTCATATACGTGACACTGATGCACGGAAAACACGTAGCTAATCGTGACTATACGCGAGTGAAACAATATTGGAATATGCCATATGCGCGTAGACAATGGCGACGGAAACGCGACAACGAACAACACTGAGACGAACCACAAAGCTGTGGCTAACGGCACTAAAAACAACGGCCGACTCGACGAGCGCACGGTCTGCTCGCATAGAGCGTACGGCAAGGACAACTTCTAGGTCGCCGGCGGCGACTCGACCGGAGTCCGGTGCCCACGGGTCACGCGATGCTCTGTCTCGCGGACCGGTTGCAAAGGTCGTGATAAAAACGGCGGCAATTTCGAACAGATATATTAATTCTAATTTAGGGTATATTGTTTAAGGGGAAGTGTTGAATGTAAACAACACACCCTGTATTATGTAGATTATAAACAAATTATTCACACTGTAGTACAGTAGACGCTGAATAGACATTTTATATTACTATACCATATTCGTTCTATGTAGTAGCCTGTAGGACAATTGGTCGTTGTTTGATATTACGTCTCGGAGCATTATAGTTATTCATATCAATTATACATATTATTATATTATTACATATATCCGATCTTATTATTATTTACCTATAGCTTCTGTATATCTGTGTACTTCAACAGATTACGTTGCTAAAAACAAAAAATAATACAAAAACTAAAAAGTTGTAAAAATGGATTAAATTTAAACTTGTAACATAAGACTTAGAAAAATAATTTTGAAAATCCAAGTCCAATGCGCCCTGTAAAAAATATTCCTCTATCTAACAAAAAAAAAAATTACGAAAATCGGACCAATCTACGAAGTGTGAGAGTTTTTCCTGTAAAGTGTGTTTTGAGCAAAAAATCACGCTAGTAATTTTTCTGTCTGGCGATTACGTTGACATGTGCATGCGCGTGCGTATACATCTCCCGCGGCCCCCAGATCGCACACTAATAATCATTTACGACTAACACATAGGTACCAGGCGGCGGCGACGAGCTTTCAAATTGCCTAAATGTTGCCCCTTATTAAATAGTCACGAGCAGGCCCCTTAACATATCGTACTATAAATGCAAGCTCTTCATGACATGATACATCAAAAGTTGTGTCAATAGATACACCAAAGTATTTACTTTCTCTTAAATCTTGTTGAATATTTGATTTTATATAACTACCAATACAATCAATCAATTGATTTTGACGTTCCCATGTTATAAAACTTGACTTTTTTTTACCATGTAACATTAAACGTTCAATGCGAATGGATAATGAAGGAGAGTATTTACTTAAAAGTAAAACTAAATCTTTGAAATTACCTCGATTTTTACTTTCCCAATTTTCTTTATGCCCACGGAAAGCTAAAGAATGTGTTCCAAGATAAAGCACAATATCTATTAGTTGACTAACAATATCTCGATTTGACGCCACATTATGTTTATATTCTTCAATTATTGATGGTAAAACTGGTATTGAAGTTAATTTCAATTTTACAATAACTGAAGCATCAATATGTGGAATTGAATTTTCATGCATATTCACATATTCTTTAACTCTTTGCCAAGCACCAAATCCATCTAAGGTCCATGATTTTTGGATATTTTTCCCAAAAAACATACAATATAAACAATATATTTTGGCAGTTGATACAGAGTAAGATAACCAATCTCTTCGAACATGATCGCCAAATTTTAATGTTTTCCAATATAAATTTTCCGAAAACCGATGGCCATTTTTTTGGGTAAATTTTCCTCCATACATTTCATGTTTCTTAGGCTGAATTGGACCTTTTTGAATAATTCATAATTTTTCTTCTGGTATTAAAATGTTTTTGATATATAAATTTGCAGGATCATTAATATCTTTATAAGTTGTTTCTATAACATTATTAATATAATATATATAAATATATAATATTATTCATAATAAAATAGTACATTTCAAACACATTTAAATTTAATATTTATTCATGAATTAAAGTGAATTTTTTTTATATTGATAAATAATATGATAATTGATAAATATATATTAATTTTGTATAAAATAATTGAATAGTGCTTTTAAAAATATTATCTATTATTTTATACAAACATTTTTAATGTTGAAGTCAAACAACCTGGTAGATCACATACTATTATTTTTGATGAATTTTAATACCTATATAAATTATAAATTGTACTTATATTTTATAAGTGCAACTTTCCAATTCATATCCGTTTCTTAAGGTTTCAAACTTATTTCAAATAAAAATTATAAAAAAAATAAAAGTACCAAATATCTAATTATTACTATACACTTACCAGAAATAACTATATTAGACTGTTCAACATTTTCAGTTTCTATAGAAGACACATTACAATTATTTACGTCTACAACCATTTTTAAATATGTATATAAAAAAAAAAAAAACAATAATTAAAGTAGGTATATAGTTATAGGACATTATAGTAAAAAAAAACGTCAACATTTATTGTAGAAAGAATTTAAGAAAAACAAAACTTTTACTTATATTTAGAAATATTAACTAATATATTTTTCTTATTCATCTTATTTAGTATTTATTAATTATATTTATTTAACGTTTATATAACTAAATTATAAGTTATAAAGTTTATTTTTATGAATAAACTCCACTACATTGTAATATAATAATATTAGGTATTAATATATCCTAAATTGAACCTTTTTGAATAATTGATAATTTTTCTTCCTGGGTGTTATTGTTTTTGATACATAAATTTGGAGGATCATTGATATCTTTATAAGTTGTTTCTATAACATTATGAATATAATATATATAAATATATAATATTATTAATAATTGCTAAATTTTTTTTATATTTTAGATTTTTAGTGCTATTTACCTACCTAGTTTTGTTATTTGTGTTAATTTTCATTAGAAATCAGTTATTTTATGTTTTACTATAATTAATAATTTTAATTTTAAAATTCATAATTTAAACATTATATTAAACAAAATTTTATAATTTTGTACCTTAATTACATAATATTAATATTAAAATAATAATTAAGTACCTAATTACATAGTTTTTCTTTTTAACTTGAAACATTCCTGGTTTCCCTCTCATAAATTAAAATCACAATAAATAAGAAATAAATCTATAGAAATAATTTAGTTTGTTTTATAATATATACCTGATGCTTCACTAATATTACTAACATCCTGACTAGGTTCTGTTAATTGTGAATTTGTTTCTTGTAAATTTACATCTTAAAATATAAAAATAATAAATGTAATTAATCAACGTCTAAATGAATAAGAATAAATCCATAGAAATAAATAAATAATGTTAAGAATATATATATAAATATATCATATATAAGTGGAGGTACCTGAAATTCCTTCGTTAACACTTGTACTTTGTATAGATAAAGTTTGATCTTTACAACTTTCAACTATTAATAATATTTAATAAACTCTTAATTATAATTTATAGTATATCTAATTTACTTACCCGGTCGTTTTTTAATTAAATTATTTAATTCGGCATTTACTGAAGATCTTTTTAAAAAACTAGAAATATTTCCCATTGCATTTACACTTTTCATTATCTCACACGTTGTTATATGTCGTGCCCAATTTGTAGAATTTAAATTATTTTTTTTTTTTGCCACAACGGCACACTACACTGATGTCAAATTTTCTGTGATCGCACTACACGCTACACATATTAGTCTATTTTAAAACATTTAAAATAATTGAGAGACCGACAATGGACAATCGCACTTGAATAAGAATAATCATAGGTTAGGTTAATAAACTAAATAACAAACACTACGGAAATACAAAATTAGAATTTATAATTCATTTTAAATTGCTGCATGCAATATTGCAATGTTAAATAAAATAATATACATAATTATTAGATAAGCATACGAAGCTTCTCTGCCATTCGTCATTTCGACAACAATAATTTGGGTTTTTTTCATTTAGTGTTCTATTATTATATATTTCAACTCTGAGTTTTACTTGCACTGTACGTCTACTACTTTTGTACGTACCTTTTGTAGTATAAATTATAATTTATATTTATATAAACATACGATATACGAATAACACGTTGGTATTTTATAACATAACATGACTAAATAGATATTAATCTATTATTATTATTAATACTTTTATGGTATTATTCAATTATTGTATGGTATTCAATATTATTATTATTTGTTACTTTACATTTTAATTATTATATTACAATAATTATCTTATACAATTTAACAAAATACCTATTCCAACATTTAGACTCACACCCACCCATCTTTTTTCACCAGCTCAATTGAACTGGCTAAACATTATGTTCGGCGCCACTAGTGATAACTATGTGCGACCTCTATAGTACAGATTTTTGCACACTGGAAAACGTTGATTGACTTATGAGTTATGACAATGGACAATGGCATATTATAATTTATAATATAATATTACTATTATTTCATTAATATTAAACCAAAATGTGATAAAATCATACGAATATAATGTATATATATACCTATATTATATATAATGTATTAAAAGTCCCCGTCACCAGTAAACGGATTGTCACAAACGAATTTTAGTGGTATCTTTTTTTTTGTCTAGTATGTACTATAATTTAAATCAAAGAAAATTTGATGGTCCTTTAATTTTTAAGTCTCCTTTATTGGAAAATTTGGCGTACGCCTCTGTAAATATATACAATTAAATGCTAAGTAGTTTGAGTACATATTTGGTACGGAATTCACATCTTTTGGTCCCAGGTGTAAAAAAAAAATACTCACACTAACCGGGGTCTACCCACGGGGAGTATAGCCGTATAGGAGATAGATCATCGTGAACTTTTTAGATTTTGAGCAAAGAAAATAATCTATTGATTTTATACAATAATTTTTGTTGTTGTTTTTTTTAAAATATTGTTTAATAATTTCACTAACACCCCCACCAGCCCCGGCCCTTTCCTGAAGATTGATTTGTGAACATAAGATACATTAATTTTTTTCGTTAACAGTGTTAGTAATTCTATAATTTATACGGAATTTTGACGAGTTATATTATTTGATTATGAGATCAGACCATTGCATTCAACAATATTATCATATTATTTTGCATATTATCATTTAATCATACAGGTAAAGCTTGATTCATGGTTTGTCCACAGATGGACGCGATTTATTAATTAAGTATAATCGCTAAAAATAAAACAGCCAAAATTAAATAACAGTGTTTAAGGATACGCTGGAAAATCCATGTAAATAATAACCGTTGTCGTTCGTGTCGATCGCGCTTGTTTAATTTTGAGTGAATATGAAATCCAAACGCGCATTATAGTTGCATCCGCGTCTACGTCTGCACCACGGTTATCTATACAGGTTGGATAACGGCTGTTATCGCGCGTCGATGGGCGGTGGACTCGCGAACTACAGCGCTAGTTGCATCTGGCCCTATTACTCCTCAAACGACCGCGGTTTCGGGCATAAAACGAATTGTTTTTCTTATAATCTTATTATGATTAATGATTTTTCAATCGAGACATTTAAAATATGGTATCTAGTTAACAACTATCAACTAATGATTTACATAAATTACAAATTAAGATTTCACATAAAACACTGTTTGGTTTTGAATTGAATTCTTAAACAATAATATAATATTTTTGTACCTACTTATTAAAATTATACCATTTTTTTTTTTTTTATTATAGTAATTATTTGTATTCATTAATCTGCACAATCAAAATATTTTTTTCATTTGGTTCAGATAAGATATGATTCATGTAGCCTGTAAATTAATACACAATATTTTAGAATTTTAATAAAAGCAACATTTAGCATATTTTTTAATTCTTTAATGCAGCAATAACATGGCAATAGATAAATAATAAGGATAAAAAATTTGTGTTTTTATTATTGATTTAAAATTTGAATAAAAGCAACAAGCTTATTTTTTAATTCTTTAATGCAGCAATAACATGGCAATAGATAAATAAAGAGGATAAAAAATTTGTGTTTTTACTATTGATTTTAAAATTTGAATACAAATAGCAAACATTAGAGCCAATTGAACATATTTATATTAAAACAAAAATAACTATGACTAGTTTGTTTTAACTTTGAATTTAAGAATTATACAGTTTTGATAACTTCTTCTTATCTCTTGAAACTTTTTGCATTTTCAAATTCTCCTGGTATGCAAACTGCCTCAATCTCATCTGAATATAATTAATTATAATTTCAGTAGTAACATCAATGATATGTTCAGCACAAGTAAATTTGAAATCAAAGTTTGCCCCAGTAATATCATCAACAACTTTATCAAATACATCATATTTGTGACAAAATAATGAAAACGAATGTTCTACAGTACTTAAAAATTCATATAAATAAGTATTAGGATATATAAGTTTTCCATTGGTTTTCAGAGAAATAAGCTCAGCAGCAGGATGATTAGCATTGCAAGTCTTAAAAAAGCTAATACATTTTGAGCATTTTTTCCATTTTAAAATTTTTTTTGTAACATACCCACAAACATAATAAATAATGGAGTCTCTTATACTGCATTCTTCGTTGTTACTACAATTTGGAAGAATGTCACACGGTTCCCAAACACCTTCTTCAATCAATTCATCAAGTTTAGTTTTCAACTTAGTCATCCCATGAGTGTTCCCCTCGTGAGGTGGGTGGTTTACGGTCCTTAAAAACGGCTGTAATCTCACAAGGAATATAATACATTAAGTATATATATTATTTATCACTTACTTCAAGAGGATCCTGGCACATTTTTCCAGTTAGTACATATATAAAACTGCATGTCTCTAACAAATATTTTGATAAATCAATAGTTGAATTTAGTGTAACCCTTAACCCTTCAGCTGTTTGATTTGTAAGGAACTCTTCTTGATTAATATGACCAGCAAACATTTCATTTTCCCAACAGTCTATATAGTATAATGCGTCCTTAAATATTTACAAAAATGTATTTATTAAATTTATAATTTATAGGAAGTACATTTAAATTTCATTACAAAAGAATTAACATTACTTTAAATTCGTCAAGATCATCTAGTTTTAAACCTTTCCAGGGTAAGTTACGATTCAAATTGTCAAAAAGATTATTCTAGAACTCAGTGAAATTGACTGTTTCATCAGAAACTTTGAGCATAACACAACCTTTACTCTTGTAGTATCTCATTGCTTTAGCAATGCTCATACTTAGTACCTAGAATGTTTAGAAATGTCATAATTTCAAATTTTAATTCAGAAGATTAAATTAAATTATGGATTGTTAGTAGGTACCTGTGTATAAAGTCTCACTCTCATTTTTGCCATAGAGGTAAGATCAAGGTGTTGGGGTGTTATTCTAGGAGCTATTCTGAGATTTGCTGGATGTTTAGTATCTTCTTTATACACCTCTTTGTAATAACCCCAGGCAACACTATCAGAGTCTGAATGAAGCTAAAGAATAATCAATTTATTATAAAATAAAAATACAATTAATAAGGACAATAAAATATTAGTAATTAGGTACTCCAAACAAAATATGTCTTACTCGTAAAGTTTTATTATTATAAAGACGATTTCGAACACACTTGAAAAGGTGAACAAAATCCGAAAATGCATAAACTCTCTTGTTATGAATAGAAGGATGTTCAAAATAATTTTTCATGCCATCTTGAGAACCAACTACGCCTAATTCAGACTACATTTTTCTATTGGTTTTTGCTCCATCACAAACAATTCCATCCACCGAAATACCAATATTTTTCAAAAGTGATATAGCTTTTAAAACCAATTGTGCTATAGTTACTCCTATAAAAGTTAAGTTTTACAATTAATTATAGAACATCAATGTACAAAATTAATTGTGTTTACCTTTAACTTCACTTTTGGAGGCAAAACAACCGATTGTTTGGTAAAAATTAGACCCCAAAGATTGAAACATAAAGACTAAAGCATTGTCGGCGAGTTCTCTTTATGACCAACTCCAAAAATATCATTGCCAAAATCTTCCAAGCCGGAATAGGTTAAAGTTGATGAGTTCACATGTAAACTTTTTCTTAGATGAACTGCATCAAATAAAAGTACACCATGTTTTGCTCTATCAGTCATTCGTTCAACTTTTTTGGAAAGTATTTTTATGAAATCTTCATCAAATCCACAAGTAGTTTTTACTAACGACAGGTGGTGTCTAACAGTTTTAGGATGAGGTAGAGGTAGTAAAGCACTATTGCGTAGATACTTATAAGCACTTGGAGATCTGATGTTAAATAATAAGCAGAGCATCAACCAGTGTTCACTATATCTACAACTTTTAACATTTTTAACCTTACTTGCTGCAAAACATTCCAATATTAATATCTTTTGTGACTCGTTCATATTTTCACATTGGTCTAATTTTTCTTTAATAGATTCATTGCCTATTTTGGACATTTCATTCTGCACTTTATTTAGTTCCAATTTTAAATCAACTATACGTTGTTTGGCTCGGTTAATTTTTTTTTGTAAATTGTTTTTCACCCTATGCAATTCATTCACAACTAACTTTTTTATTGGTGATAATTCAGCTAATTGCCTACTACCAGATACCATTCTTTGCTTTTGCATATTTAGTACATTTCTTAATATTCTACACCTTTGACAAGATGTAGAACCAGTGTTAAGACGAGATAAGCAAAAATTATCTAGATATAGATAAAAGATTATTGCTCCAATATTATCTAGATTAAGATAAGATAACATGTATTTTAATTATCTCAGATAAGATGAAATACAAAAAATTTTGATCTAGATAAAAAATAGATGAAAATTTAAATATTTAAAATAATTTCATTAAACCAACAATTAAATTTATATTTTACTATTGGAAATTATTATACCTATCAATGATAAAAATCTTAATTAATGTTTAACCAATGGCCATTCTTATTTACATAATTCAAAGATTAATATAAGACCATAATATTAACTTGCATGCATACAGGGCGCTCAAAAAAAATTTCGGTTTACACATAATATTATCTAGATAATTACTAAAAAGATACCGATTTTTAATCTAAGATAACCTTTAGATACCTATTCAAATTTTCATTTAGATAAGATAAAAGATGAACAAATACTATCTAGATGAAATATCTAGATCAATTTATCTAGATAAGTCTCAACACTGTGTAGAACCAGTTTTTATGACTTGAAGGCATTGGTTATGTTTTAATCTACCAGTTGTAGATTTAGTACATACATTTGAAGACACTTTGGGAAATTCTTCAATTCTAGGTCCACCATGACAAATATTTATTGTTTCAAACTCTTTAATGTTGTCAGCAAGTAAATGAATATTTTCTCCAGGAATTATATCTAAAACTGTACAACTAACTTCTTGGCCAAAAATTCCAAATGTAATTTTCCCAGATTTATTAACCATTACTGATTTTTCTATCACAGGAAAATAATCTCCAGAACAGAAAGATACAAAACAATGGTTGTTTTGAATACTGTTATTGCAAACAGGTGATGCAAGAGGCCAATGTATAATTGATGACAGATTTGAACAGCTAGCTATTTCATCAAACAGGTTAAAATGTATTTTTGAGCTTGGAGATACATTTTCAATTGGTATTTCTGTATTTATTACATCTTGTTTAAGGTTTTCTGGATCACTAAATTTAATTTTCTTGGGTATAGCACACCTAACAGTAGGTTCATTTCTTTTGGTTGAGCTCTTTGACAAGTATTTAGGACCTGGAAAGATTGAAGGGACAGCTTCTTCATTTAATTTAATTTTTGTGTAAGGGACCTGTTGACATAAACACATTTTCAAGAAAGGTAAATTTAATTTTCACATTAACTTATTAATTTATTTTATAAAAATTAGTTTTATAATTTATCATAAACTTCTAAATTTTAATTACCGCAAATTAAATATGCACATTACCTATACTGTTGGAAAAAACTAAAAAGGCATCAAAATAAAATAAAGAATAGGTACAAAATATGAAATTTGGTTGATGGTACCTTCATTTAAAATACAAAAATAAGCATATTAATGCATATAAATGGTACCCGTCATCTGCTAAATATTTTGAAAGAAAATGGATTACAATATCTCTTAACGAGCAAAATTAATCAAGATGCTTTGGAAAACCTATTTTCTCAACTTCGCACAAGAGGAGGATTAAATGATCATCCTTCGCCACTAAATGCGTTACACAGATTGCGAATGATTCTATTGGGTAAAAATCCAGGTATCTTTTCTTATTCTAATACACAAGATAACAACAACGAAGAATATGTATTATCAACCGTATTTAAAAAAGCTGAAATAATTTTAAATTATGAAAATGATGACAAGGAAACTAGAACAAGTGATACAGATACTGCTAGTGAAAGTGAGTCTCTAGATACATCTTTTATAAAAGAAGAAAAGAATTCAAATGAAATGAGTAAAGATGCCATTGAATACTTAACTGGTTGGGTTGCCAAAAAGTATAGATTTAAGTATCCAGAAATTGGATCTACAACTACTGAGTTAATGAAATCTAAAATGTCTTCATGTCATGATTATAGTTTACCGTCTTGGATTAATCATTTATCTTACGGTGGACTCATAGTTCCTAGCAACACATTCAAAACATTAGTTTTAAGAACTGAATGGCTCTTTAAAAAATTCACTAAAAATCAAATTCCCAAAACAAATAATGTTGTCAAACAATTAACAAAAAAAATTTTAAAAAGAATGATAGTAGATGAGAAGTAAAATGTTGTAATTCAAACATACATTAAACAGAGAATTCTTATTCGTATGAAGTATTTTAATTCAAATATGATTTCTTTAAACAAAGTTAGAAAATCCAGAGCAAGACTGCAAAGGTTAAATAAATTAAGAAAAATCATTACATAATATTATCTTTTTTGCGACAAAGAATTAAAAATGTACTAAACTTGACTGTTCTACATGTATAATTATTAAAATTATTATTTTATTTTGTCTTATCTATCATTATTGCAAACATTAATAATTACAAACAAATTAATTTACCTGAACAAAATGCTTTGACATACATTTGTGGTTACTTAATTGGGCAATGTTTAAAAGTTCATCAATGTACAACTTGCTTAAGTTTTGCACAAGCAACTACTTCCTTATCAAGTGAAACTTTTTATTCCCATTTTAAATCATATGGAGAAAATCCTTCTTTATTATTCGGTAATTTAATGATGCCCAATTCTACTTTTTATCAGTATATTTTTCAAATTAATCAAGTTTTTGACAGACATTTCATTTCATTAGCTCCTCAGCCCAATGTGGGTAAGACTCTTAAAGATTTAATTTTAAATACAATTTTTTTCTATCATCCGTGTGAAAATTTTCCTAAAGACTTCTTAATTAACTTATTCTTAAGATTTCAAATATACAACTCATTAAATAGAACCAACAAAGAATCTCAAGCATTACGTACTGGTAAAAAAAACAGAAAAGTTCAAATTCTTTCAAATTTATAACTATTACATTTTAAAAAAAAACAGCCATTGATATTAATTCATTTTTGTTTGTGACTGTAATTTTTCAGTATAATAAGTCCTTTTCAGGACTAAACTGATCATGTGTGAAAAATAATAAAATTGATGAATTCTTTTATTATAATAATTCAGTTTGGGTGTATAACTTATAAGTTATAACCAACTGATGTGTAACAAATTATTAGTGATTTCAGTATTTTTAGTCAAATACTTTTCACTAAACAGTCCTTTTCAGGACTAAACTATATGAGCTTGTGAAAGTTAATAAAATTGATGCCATTTAGTATTGTTATAATGAAATTTATGGGAACAAATCTACTTTACCGGACACCCTTTTTTTTCTTCAAAATACGTGGTTTCTTATGCTGAATTCATATGGGTTTGAAAAAATTTCCGGAAACTTACCATTCAAAAGTTATGGAAATTTTTTCAAACACTTTTGATTTCAGCATAAAAAACCAAGTATTTTGAATAAAAAAAAAGGGTGTCCGGTAAAGTAGATTTATATCAATTTACGTATTCTTTTAATGTAATATATTATCTCTTGCAATTTTTGGTTTTATTTTCATTGAATAAATTTATTATATTCTTACAAAATTTCCAATGTGTTTGTTCTTTATGCCTAGTATTTTATTCCAAATCCAATTACCTATTATCACATTAATCATTAATTTAAGTATTATAATATTTTTTCATTAGAGTTATTACTTATATTCAGTAATTTACTTTAAATTTTAATAAATAAACATTAAATCTTGTAAAATTTAATAAGACTTTTTGTACAAAATGGTACAAACAATATTGTTGTATGGTGATAACATTGATATGATATATTTAATTGATAACACATGCCACGCCCCCCTGGAGACCGTGTTCAAGGTCACAATCGCTTGATTCGGCCAACGCACGGAGTTTCATACCCCTGGTGGTACCACATAGTACAACATAATGATACAATAAATATTGTACATAATTTTATTATATTTCGTTTATCACTGAAAAATAAAAATATTTAGGTTTACAACTATGATAACATCAAAAATGCGTATAATCAGTTTCAGCAGCATAAGGGAATTTTTAATTATTTTCTAATAACGGCTACACTTATTGCCCAAACATTTTTCACTGATTTTCGAGTTCTCATTAAGTGAGCGTTCTGGTTATTCTGTGGTACTGATTTAATGGACGATAATGTAAATAGATATAGAATTGGTTTGCGTGGAAAGAAATGGTGGTAGTGTTTGTTTACTTAGCTTATCGATGTATCAATACAAAATGCTTGGGATCTTCACAAAAAATCAGGTGGCAATCTATCTCAACTTGAATTCAGACGTGATATCGTGAAGACATATTTAATTACCTACAGAAATTTGCCAAAACGACCAGGACCTTCAGCTAAAATTCCTGATGCTGCTCGATATGATGGGAGAGATCATTTAATAATACCAGTAGCCAATGAGGAGAAGACGTGGGGCCGACAATTGTACGTCCAAAGGACGTACACGGTGTTTAAAATGCAATGTTGGCTTATGTGTGATGTGTTTTGCTTCATATCATAGTAAATAGTATTATAATTAATGATGTCTTATTTTAATATTGTATTGTGTTATATATATATATATATATATAAGATATTGCTTTTATTAAAATAAAAAAAATCGGAATAAAATAAAAACAAATTTGGTGAAAAAAATAAAATAGTTATTATTTCAAAACAATATTTTAATGAAAAAAAAAATTGGGTAATAGCCGAGTGTACCCATATGGTGACACTCTAAAGCTCAGACTTGGCGTATGTAAATTTTTTTTTTTTGTTTTGTTACATTGCTGTATGATATATGTACGTATTAATGGCGAAAAAAGTACAAAAATAAAAAATATAAATTCTCGGCGCTGATGGGTTTGGTTGGTTACTTTCGACATTACACATAAATAATAACGTGATGATTCCAAAATGTGGTGAAGTAGGATATGATAAACTTTATAAAGTAAGACCTTTTTTAACAAAAATCAAACAAAATTTTCAAAAATATTACAATCCACACCGTATAGTTGCAGTTGATGAATCGATGATCAAATTTAAAGGAAGATCTAATTTAAAACAGTACATGCCCAATAAACCTATAAAAAGGGGCTATAAAGTTTGGTCTTTAGTGGATTAGAAAGGTTACTTATGGAATTTTGATATGTATATAGGAAAAGTTGGTGATGTTGTTCAAAAAGATCTCGGAGGAAGGGTTGTAAAAAAATTGTCACTCCCCATACAAAATAAAAACCATTGTTTATACATGGATAATACTACAAGTGAATAACACGTAGACAATACATATAGTCTATAATAGTGACGCTTTGACGGGGATCGCCGGCCAGTTTTCGCAATAAGTAGACTAGCAGTTATAAAGATATAAAATATCGATAATATAATGATAATACCTATGTAATGCAATTGTTCACACGGCGATAGCGCCAATAGCACTACCGAAATAATATATTTTATTATATTGAGATAAATTAATTATATATTTAATATAAATTAAAAAATATTTTGACCGAAGATATTATTTCAAAGATATTTTGACCGGTCACCACCCCGTCTGTGTCGCCCTACAGTCATCAACAGGTGGTGCACCACCGTCATCATTTCGTCGACTTTGACTACAGTCGCGTCCAAAAGGATTTTGTTACATCTACTTCGGAGATTTGTCCGCCGTCGCAGTCTCGGCGAGGTACCACTATCGGCAAAACATCGCTAGATACAGGTCGATATTAAGATATTGTATTATATAAGTGTGAGTCGGTCAGTGGGCCAACCACGCTATTGTTAGTGTGAGTTGGTAATCGTTATATGTACTAAAATAATTATTTATTTGTGTTTATGGTTCTTTTTACCATACATTATTATTATATTCTTTTTGTCAATTATTACACTAAACCTTTGGTTTAATATTTATTGTATTTTTTACACGAATCGTTTTGGTTTACCCCCCCCCCCTATTTTCAACACAACGCGAGTCAATGCAGCAAATTGCAATAACACAAAAAAACGTAAGTGCTACTACGGCGTACAAGCATAGTATAAAACATGAAACGTGTAGACGGATGGGGCCAACTATTACAAGTACTAATAGTTCGACTACGTCGCCACTTGAACATGTGATAGTGCTTCGAGCACGTACGTCTCACCAGCCCACCCCATATGTAAAATTGATGGTTTATCATATGCATCCTTTAATACACCATTTGTATGTATTTGTTTGACCATTGTTCCTATTTGTATGACCTTGTGTTTTAAGTTATAGCTAAAACTAAGGAGATGGGCTGGCGTGACGTCACCCCGGCCCACCCCTTAACGTAATTTGGAATTTCTCACCGTCATTCGTTTGTACGTAATTTGTATGAATTTGTATGACACATTTCAACCCTTAATTTTCAAATCTACCCATGGGTGGGATGGCGTCACGTCACCCCGGCCCACCCCTTAACGGAATTTGGAATTGCTGAAATTTTGTTAGACGTTTCAACTGCTAAATGTTGGGTAACTCATACATTTTTATGTCATTTAACCCTTTGTTAATATAATTGTATGCGAGGAATTGAAACTATTCAAATAATGTTATTGCTACAAGATAAAAATTTCCAAAGATTAAATTTTTACAAAGATCTAAACTCTAAACTTCTTTGATTTTCATATTGTTGCTTACAGCTCGTAGGTACTATAACCTAATGCTATGCCTAATACTAAAATTAATTACAACTTTATTCTCAATAATATCATCAAATATACTTAGTAAGATATTATAGGCTCACTAACCGTCTTCGCTCACACTTCGACAAAGTACTTGGACAATTTAATACAAAGTTCCACATAAGTTGGTTTTATAGCAATTTAAAAATTTAGAAAATACACACATTTTTTTTATAAGCGTTTAAATATAAAATATAATATTATATGCAAATTAAAATTCAATATTATGGCAAATTTTTATTATTTTATTAGATATGAAATAGATGATCGACGCGTGATTATTAATAATTAATTTAATAATTATTATTAACTAATTTTTTTTAGTAATTTTACCTTTATAATTTTTCATTTCATTATTACTCTTCATCTCATTGCTAATATTTAATGTATTTTGTTTTAATCTGTCAAACCGTGTTATAACATCTCTCCCAAACATAATTTTAGTTGGAGTTTGATTCGTGCTTATATGGGTAGTATTCCTGTAAAATAATAAATATTTGCATAGTGCTGACTGTTTAGATATATTTTTGTTATCATCTATACTTTTTTTAAAACCCAACTTAAATGTTTTTACAGCGTTTTCTGCTGCACTATTACTTGATGATACGGAGGACTAGTTAGATGTTTAATACCATTAAATTTACAAAAATTACTAAATTCAGTGGATATGAAAGGTGTACCATTGTCTGTTACAATAGTGTTAGGTAAACCAAACCTGGCAAAAACCTTTTTTAATTTTATTAATGTATTACTAGTATCAGACTTTTTAACTTTAAATATTTCTGGCCATTTTGAAAATGAATCAGATATAATTAGAAACATTTTATTCATAATTGGACCAGACCAGCATAGTCAATGTGAATTCTGTCAAAACATTTATAAGTTTTAGGCCATTTTGTAAAAACTACTTTTAAAGGTTCAGGTTTATGCATAATACAAACGTCACAACTTTTTGCTATCAATTCAATATCCTTGTCAATATTGGGCCACTAGAAATATGATCGAGCTAGACTTTTCATTTTTACAATACCTAGATGTGTACTATGAAATTCAGTTAATAGAAGTTTAGTAAATTTTGTGGGAATTACTACTCTATACCTCCAAAATAAAACTTTGTCTTCAACATGTAATTCTAACTTACTGTTTTACCTAAAACATAAGTGACAATTTTGTTTAAAACTGAGTCTTTAGCAGTTTCAGTTCTAATTTGAAGAAAATCAATTGGTAAATGTTTTGTTACCCAATTCACTACATCTGAATTTTCATTATCATATGAAATGTTTTTAGTTTCTAATATTAACTGGGATAAACTGTCTGCAACAAGATTATCCATCTCATATTTTTTACTGATTGTTCTAATTAGTAACTGATAGTACATTGTATTGTAAAAATTTACCTTAATAACTTATAATAGTGACTACATTATAGCTTATTTATTTTTTCTTATCCTATAAATTATAATATAATGATATTATTATAATATTTATTTCTATAATTATTTTATAATAAAAGTATTATCTATTTTATATTTATAGTTCTAAAATTTGTTATTTGGATTTTGTTCCAAAGTCCTTAGTAGTATACATTTGTATGTTCTGAGTTTTACGTTTTTTTTCCCGCGGTAATTACTCAATTTTAAGGGGGAATGTCTCCCTTGGAGAACATCGAAAATGTCCTATGACACACTGCAGGGAGATTAAAAAGACGTTGTCCACACATTTGCCCCTCACACAAAATAAATTACCGTATAGAATTTTACAGGGAGATTTCTAAATCTTTGTCCACGACTTTCCCCCTTGCGTAAAAAATTATTGTATCTAAAAATTACAGGGAAATTACACTCAAAAATGGTTTTCCCCCTTAAACTAAATATTTTACCGTATTACTCATTTCAAGGGGAAATTTCAAAATGTTTGTTCACG
>CM040630.1:18443200-18465241 GCA_022818045.1 Neotoxoptera formosana | reverse complement strand
ACTCTCGATTGATGAAAACCGGGTTCTTTTTAAAGAAATTAACCCGTAATCTTTATTTCTATTATTTGGTCATTTTTTTTTGTATGGGGCCGTCGTGGGGAAACCAAAAGTGTTGGACATACCCCAAATTAAAAATGGTTTCAAAAAATCACGATACATTGCAATTTTTTTTTGGGTTGGGGAAAAATGGATAATGTGGTTTTAAAAGGCCCCAATGAAGTTGTTGGGGCCCTTTTTAAAAGGGCCCTCTACTTGGTGAAAATATCTAATTTTTGTAATGGTAACAGCCTTAAACATATAATGAAAAATTTGTTTTAAAGTTTTGAATGGTCAAGAAAAACTTTTTGCCTCCCTTGTTAATTGGGAAATAGATTTTGAAACACAATTATAAAAATATTTTTTTTTTTTTTTTTTTTTTTTTTAGTTTGATTAACGGTAATCTTTAACAAAAAAATAGAAAATTTTACATAAATAGTTACAACTAAAAATCTGACTAATAAAAAAAAATTTTTACACAATAAGAAAAAAATTTAAAAAAAATAACAAAAAACGCATTTAACAAAAAAATTAAAATTTGGTTTAAAATTTTAAAACAAATAGTATATAAAACATAAATAAAAAATTTAAGTTTTAAAAAAGTTAGGCCATAATAACATTTTTTTTAAAACATTTCACGCGACGTAAAAAAAAATCAAAAATTTTTGCTAATTTTTTTGCCAATTTTAAATACACATGGAAAATATGAAAAGCTGGGAAAAATAATTAGTGGGAAAGAATGGTACAAAAAAAAATTTATTTACCCCGAAATTAATCCCCGAAATATGTGAAAAAACCCAAACCCTTTATATAAATCAGGGGAGCTATTATACCATTGAGCCCAACATATAAAAACATTAGGGTCACTAACAAATCTTCTAAGTTCACAAGAAAGTAATTTTCCCAGCTGAAAACGGGAAATTTTATGAATCTCTGGATAGTTTAATATTTAATTTTAAAAAAATAGATTTGGAAAATTTTTAAAATTTGGGTTTTCTAATAGATTAGGAACTTTTAATATGGGGCCAAACTTAAAAACCCCTAAACCCAAACTTTAAACTAACGAGTGAAAAATTTAACAGTTTTTTAAAATTTTTAAAGTTTTTAAAATCTTTAGTATTTCTATTTACAAAACCTAAAATTTTTAAACTTTAGTAACCCGATAAGTTTTATTGTCGAAAAAGGATAGGTTTTCTCAAAAAATTTTTCCCCAAAACTTTTATGTAATCAAATTAATTTTAAAAAAGTATTTTTCCCAGTTTATAGTTAAAGATTTTTGGCTCATTTTTTTTGAAACGAAATAAAACCCGACAATTATCTATGTTGAAGGGAAATCATTTTTAATTACTCCATTCTTTAACTTTTTTAAGTAAAATTGTAGTTTTTAAAACAATCAAAAATGTGAAGGTTTTTAACCGAAAAAAACTTTAGCATCATCAGCAAACAAAAGAACATTTATAGTGGGGGTTAAAAAAATAGGGGGTAAACCCTTTAAAAAAAAATAAAAAAAAATTAAGGACCAAAATTTAGACCCTTGCGGCCCCCCCCGAGTGTTTTTTAAATTTTAATTTGAAACCACAGAATTCACCACTTGAAAACTTTAAATTTAAAATTTAAGTTTAATCCATTTTTAAAAAAAAACCCATTAAAACCAAAATTTCTAGTTTGTTTTTAAAAAGTCGAGGGTTTAAATTTTGGCAAATGCTTTTTGGAAATTGTTAAATTGAACCCCACTTGCTGCTCGTTTTTCAAAAGCCGAAATAATTTTGGGTTGGTAAAAGATAAGTTTTGTAATGTGGTTTTTTTTTGTCTAAAGCCAGTTGTTTTACAACTAATTTTTTGGGACTTTCTTTTGAGACACTTTTTAGTGATAAATAATTCAAAAAATTTTAAAATTAGTTGATAATTTCGAAATAGGTTTATTTAATTTACTGTAGTTAGTTACTGTATTAAAATTAAAAATGTAATACCTAAAGATACATTGAGATACTCTATCTTATTATTTTAATATGTAATTTAAAAAAAAGGGTGTTTTTTTTTTTAATTTTTACCTTTTTTAATTTTTATTCATGTTTGATGTTATTGTTTCTATGATACATTTTTATTTAAAATTTATTGTAAAACAAAAGACTTTTTATTTTTTCAATTTTTCAATTTTAAATTTATGTTTGCTGTTAAAGGGGGTTTAAAACGGAAAGTTTTTTAAGGGGTTGAGTAGAGGCAAAATTTTTATTTTTGCGAAATTTCTGTGTAAGTGTGTGTGGGAGTGGGATCAAAATTTGTGTGGGGTGAAATTCCCCCAACGGTAATTATTACGTTTTAAACAGTAAAACTTTTTAAAAAAATTTTATTACTTCACGGCGTGCATTGAATTTACAAAAGAGGGAAAACAAAATTTATTTACTATGTACTTCACCCAAATTTATTACACATCATGGCTTACTTCGACCTGTTTTTTTTTTTGGGGGGGGGGGGGAGGGTTTTTTGGGTTTTTAATTGATCAAAAAATTACATTTTATAAAAATTATTCTTTCCCAAAAATTTTTGTGGTGGATTTTAGAACGATTATTCCCTAAAAATCTAAAAAATTAAATTTCAGACTACCAAAATAAAAAAAAAGCTAAAATGGGTATGTTCATAAAATCATTTAAAAATTAAATAAAACGTTAATTTTATGGGAATTATATAATTTTTTCCAAAAAGCAAATTTAAAAATAATAATAAATAATAATTTTCAACTTAATCTATTTAGTTTCTTTTTTTCCCCCGGAATCCCGGCATTATTGGTAAAAAAATTTTTAAATTTTTAGAATCAAAAAATTTCTGGAAAAAAGAGACTCCCTATAAAATCGAGTAAGAAATGGGTTCAATTTTTGTGTTCCAAACGAACCCCTCTCTGGATATTTTGTCCATCACAAAAACCCGCCCAAAATCATAAAAATTTTAAAACAATTAATTTTAAAAAAGTAGTAGCTACAACAATGCTTTTTAATTTTTTTCAAAGAGACTTAAAAATAATTTTATTACCTTTTGGGGCTCCAAAACAACAAAAAATTAAACAATATTTCTTTTCCCGGGAATATTGAGTTGGCCCCGTACTTGGAAAAATAACTAACCGTTTTTTTAAAAAAAAGCTTTCCCCCCTTTTTATCGTACAAAATTTTAATTTTTTTTAAAAGGAAAAGTTCCCGTTGTTATTCTTTAAAACTTGATGGACATTTTTTTTTTCTTAAAAAATTTACCCTTCCCTTTAAAAACCCATCTTTACTCGCAGCCAAATAAACCAAAAATTTTATGAATAAATAACCCTGTTTAACTGTATAGTTATCCAAAAATTTTTTTTGGGAAACGGCGTTTCTGTTGATTGACTCATTTTAAATTTCCATACCTGTATAAATAAAAAAATATTTAAATAAAAGGGCATACGAATCTATTAAAAGTTACAAATTATATTTATAATTTAAAAAAAATTATAACAAAAAATATTTTTTTTGTTGCTACAACCCCCGAAATTAAAAAAAATTAAGCTTACCTGGGGGTAAAATTTCCCTTAAAAAAATATCATAAAAGAAATTTTTAAATGTATTTGCACGGGAATTGTAGGTCGAGCTTACAAATTTTTCCCAAATTTGGATGCCGTTAGCCGATTTTTTCCCAAAATTGTTGCCACAAATCATTGTTTGCTGTCAAAAAGGGTATTTCTTCAATCGCTACTTTCCCTTCGGTGTAAATTTTTTTTTTTAAAAAATGTTTCCTTTTTTTCCCTGATCCCATCAAAAAGCAATAAATTTTTTCAAAAACCCTTTTCCCACAGCACCAAAATCATCATGGGCCCCAGAAAATAATTTAAGCTTATTCATTTAAATTATTTTAAATTATTAAAGGGTTTAGTATGGAAATTTAAATTTTTATAAAATTTTAAATTAAATTACGTCGATTTTTTTAAAAATTTTAAAACTCTTTTTTCTTAAAATTTCCCGTGAATTGTATCAATTTTTTTAAAATATATTTTTTTGAAATTTTTTCCCAAGGAAAAAAATTATAATTTTTTATGTAGGTGACTAATGTAGTTAGATCCCAAAATTAAACGATGTCACTGCAGTATGACCCCTAGCACCATTTTCGACCCTAAAATAATAATTTCCGGTTTCAGAAAAATTTCAATATTTACCCACAAATTTTAAAAAAGTTTTTATAATAATCATACCCCGTAAAGGGAAAATTTTTTCTTTTGCCCCAACATACTTTTGCAATCACGTTTTTTAAAACCCCTTTAACCACATTTTTTATTAATATTTTAGATCAGATTCGATACATATGTGGGAATAAAAACTGGCCCCCAAAATATCAGCCCATAACCAGAACTTGCATTTGGGAATTAGACCAACCTCATTTTCTTTTGGCCTTTAAATAAATAAAAAAAATAAATTTAAAAAATTAAAAATTTTTTTTCAATTTTAATATTATTTTTTATTAAAACAACTTTAAACCCCCTTTTACAATAAATGTTATTGTTTATTTATTTGTTGTTTAAACTTAAAAAATAAATTAATTAAAAAGGGGTTTCCGGGTTTTATCAATAATTTAAAAAAATTAATTACCTAGCACAAACATTATGGCAGCCAAATACATTTGGGATGGGCTAAACATTCGTGTTTTAAAAGCGCAACTTTTTATTGTGACAGAATTTTATTTCTTTCCAAAAACTACGGCCTTCGTCACTGCAAATCTTTTAAAAAAAAGTATTGTACATGATTTATTAATTATTCATAAAAACTAATTACCGTAATTTAATTCCCCTATCTTTTAAAATTTTCCTCAAAACTTCAGGTACCACTTTACCAGGGGAAACCCTTTCGACGAGTAGACATATCCACAATACTTAAAATAATTTTTGGAAAAGATTTCCCAATTCTTTTTTTTTTAAAAAATATATCGGGGCCCTTAAGTTTTCCCAAATGAAAAATTTGTTCATTACATTTTGGATCCCCCGTCCCAATAAGTTTATTAAAATTTTTCTTTGAAATTTGACATGTTTTAGCGGAAACCCTAAACAATTATTCTTTTCCCTTTGGGAAGTAAAAGGGTTCCCTTCCCCATTTTTTAAAAACATTTATGAACAAAAATTTCTTTTTCGGGTTTCAGCTCTCTGACATACAGCACAAAATTTTTTTCGTTTTCCCAAAAAAGTTTTTTTTTTGTTCGTTTTCCAAATTAAATTGTCGTATCAAAAAATATAATTTATTATGTAAAACAAAATTTCTTAAAAGTTTACGTAATTTTTACAAAAAGCACATCTTAATCCTTATTTAAAAAAAAAAAAAGGGAAAAATCGCCCCTGCATTTCAGAAGGGGGGGAATGAACCCGGTCATAAAGTTGTAGGGCCTTTAATGGATATGTTTTAAATTTTTTTTGCAATGTTTTGTATCATTTTACGAAAAAAAATTTGAACGGAGCGATTTATCAGTCAGGATATTTTTTTATCTTTTATTTTACACGTGCCCTTTTTTAATTTTGAAAAACAAATTTTTTTTATGAATTTTTAAAAACAATTTTTAAATTCAAATTTTTGATATTTTAAACATATTTCTTAAAAAAATTTTAACTTTTTAAGCTTTTAAAAAAATGTGACTTACGATTTTTGATTTTTTTTGGGGAATAAGTACAAATTTTAAGGGAAACCTTTTATTTAAATTTCAAAAATTTTTTTTGGGAAGCTAAAATTTTAAAATTTTAAAAAAATTTATAAAAGTTCAAGTATCCCACATTAAACCCACTCTTGTTTTTTTAAAATTCAACAAAATTAAAAAAAACCCTTGGGCAAAAAAATTTTAATTTTTTATTTTAAAGTGTAAATATTTTTATTTTGAAATTCCCTTTTTTTTTTAAATAAAAAATTAAAAAGGAAAAAACTTAGTTTATAGTTTAATTCTTGGGATAATGCAAAAAATTTTTAACAAATTTTTTAAAAAAAAAAATAAAATTTTTTCATTTTCGTGTTTTAACGAGATTTGTAAAAAATCGTTTTTAACGCTTATTAAAAAAAAATCGTACTAAGGAATTTTTTTTAATACAAAAAAATTAAGAAAATAATACTTACTACAAAAGAAAGAGCATTTAGTTACTTTTTTTAAAACCTTTTTGGGCCAAAATAACCCTTTTCACAACCGTAGTCCCTAATTATTGGGGATTTCCGTTTTTTATTTACGTTATTTTTTTTTTTTTTTTTTTTCCCCTGCAAGTCAGCCTTTTTCTTATTCTTTACCCGCCCTTTTTTTAATTTCTTCCAAACTGCGTTTTGGTGGTTTAATTTGGTCATAATGAATTTTTTGGTATAATTTTACTCATTTTAGGGATATTTAAAAAAACGGGAAACCCTTTTATTGTGTATACCCTTTTTCCCCCTATTTACAATTGCGGGGCCCCAATTTGGAATTTTCAGGCCCTACTAAAAAGATTTTCATTTTTAAAATTTCTTCTTGTTTTTTACAAAAAATTAATACAAAAAAGAATTTTAAAAAAAAAAACCCTTTTTAATTTCTTTTAGCAAAAAATTAAAATTTTTTAAAGGGCAGTCCCAAAAGGGCGGGGGTAATTTTTCTTAATGGGTGAAATAAAAACATTATGTCAACTAAACGTGGGCCACTAATTTTACCCTTTAAAAAATTTTAAATTATTTTTTTAAAATTTTAAATTTTTTAAATTTTTTAAAAAAAACCCCAATTTTACCTAAATCTGAAATCCCATTAAAAAAGCACATAATCATTGTTCACAAAAAAAGTTAAATTGGGGAAATTTAAAAAATACTTAATTAAATAAGCTACTTTCGACTTTTCCTGATTACAATTATTGGATTTTTTTTTTTTTAAATTAAAAATTTTTTTAAATTTTTTATTTTTTTATTTTATCGTCTTGTTTAAATACCGACGTTTTTTTTTCCCCGTACCTAAAAACTTTGTTATTCATGTTCTTATGGAACTTTGAAAAAATAGAAAAATAATCACCAATATCTGAACCTAACCTTCCCCGCACTGAACTACACTTTGGATGTAGGGGCCCCTTTAAAAACTAAGTCCCAAATGCGACAATGCTTTGACTAACTAACGTCCCCTAACCGGGGCAATGGGCATAATCGTACCCGTATGTTTTAAAAAAAATATTACATTAAAAATACAAAATTATTAAATTGTCATATTTAAATTTTAAATTTAATTCACAAAAGTCTATTTAGGAAAACCCGGTAATTTAGCGCCCCCCGTATCAAAAATTTCCGTGAAAACTTGCGGTTCGCACACGCAGCACAAGTCATTCAATTTTATTTTTTTCCAAAACTAAAATAATTTTAATCAATCTAGACCTAAAACCTGACAAAAAAAAACGTAAAAATAAAAAATGGTCGGAAATTTTAATTTTTTGTAAAAAAAATTTTTTACTCGTGGTTTGTTTTTGGTTAGTGGAATTTGAAATTTGGGAAAAAATTTTTAACTTTCCTTTAAAAAAAAAAGTATAGTAAATCTTAAAAAATTTTTTTAAAAAAAGGGGAAACCAAAATAATATTTAAAAAACAATTTTTAAAAAATTATTAAAAACGATTTCCCCAAAAACCAGAAAAAAGGGCGATGAACTCAAAACGTTTTTTCCGAATTGAAAAGATTAAAAATTTAAGGGTGCGTAAAATTTTTCAGGGTTTTAGGTCAAAAAGTAAAAAGAATACGCTGCTTCCCCAACGCCTTAATGTTACTAAATTTCATTTTAAAATTTTTTCAGTAAAAATTTTAAATGGTCTTAAGAAAAAAAACTTTTTTTACTTACTTTATTATTTAAATTTTTTTATAAAGATATTTTTTGTAAAAACAAAAGACTGTTTTACTTTTTTCATTTTTTTTAATTTTATATTTATTGTTATTTCTTAAAAATGTTAAAATAACCCTTTATCTTAAGAGGCCGTTCTGGAACAAAATTTGGGGGGCCCTAAAAAAAAAATGCTTTTGTACTTTAAATTTTTTAACTTTGGGTGGTCGTGAAACATAATTTTTCACCCAAAAAAACGTGAGAAGTTTTTCTAGGTTTTGTCGTTTCAGATTTTCGAATTTTCAATTTAAAAACCCATTATATTTGGCCCTTTGAAAAATTTTTAAAAATTTTTAAATTTTTAAAAAAACATATAAAATTTACAAAAAAAAATACAAAAATCTGGAAAAAAACGAAATCTAAAAACTTCTCACGTTTAAATTGGTGCCCAAAAAATTTTTTTTTCTACGACTACCCCCAAAACTGAAAAAAACCCTTTTTGTACAAAAGCATGTTTTCGGTCAAAAAAATTTTAAATTTTACGGTGGCATGTTTCTGCCCCTGCCCGACTATAGGGGCAGCTTTTAAAACATGTTCATACCACCGCCCCCCGCGGCGTAACCATACCCCACCCTATCAAATTTTTTTATATCGCGATCGAAAACCGACTCGCCGTTTATAAATAGCAAATTCTGAAAATGATAATACGGGAAATTATTGATAATTAGGGTTACAATTCTTTGCCCTAAAATTTAAATTGGAGGTTTTTTTTAGAGCCCCCTGACTTGTTTTCACTTTTTGCATTTCGCAGTCTTGTACCCAATTTCCAAATTTAAATAATAATTATACTATTAATTGGCTTTTTGTAAGTTTGTATTAAACTTTAAAATTTTAAAATTTAAAAAATGTTTTAATAACTTTTTTTAAAGAAAACAAAAAAAATAAAATATAAAATTGCATATAGCAAAATTACGTTATTTTAAAGTATAAAATTTTCTTTTTTATTTTTGTAAACTTATTAAATAAAATATAATAATAATAAAATTAACTTATAAAAATTAGTATTTTTAATTTTAACATGGAAAAATAAGTCTTAGTTAAATTTAAAAAAATTTTTAAAATTATAAATGGGCTATTTTTTTTAAATTTTATTATTTTTATTTTCACTTTATAATGCTGTATGTAGTTTTTATTAAAATGTTTTTACATAAGCATTTTTTAAAAAAACCAAAAAGTAATTTCTCAATGAATTTTGTTTTTACTGTTTACAAATATTAATGTTCTATACTTTATATTTCAATAATTTTTATCTTTCTGCTTTTTTTGGTGGGTTTTTTTCTAACAGCAATTGTTCAATTTTTAAAATTTAAAAAAAAGATGTTTTTTTATACTAAAATCAATGTGTTGCTCAAGTGGATATAAAAAGTTGATTTTTTCATAATTTTTAAAGGGCATAAAAATTATTATCCTGACTTTTAGATTATAAATTTTAAATCTTTACTTTTTTTTTTAGTATCTTTTCGGGTGCATCTGAATGTTCAAAAATTTTTGCATACACCCCCAGTCACATATGCCATCCCAGAAGAATTATTTTCTTTCCCATAAAAATATTTTTTTGTATATTATTTTGGTGAAAAAAGGTTGCCCAAATTAAATATTATTAATTTTCTTTTTTTTTTGTCATTAACTTGATGGGGGTTTTTCTTTTACAGTTGTTTTCATTTTTAAATCTCCCATCTTTATTTCTGAATTTTTTTAAAACTGCCCATGCATCAATTTCACAGTTTCCTCCTTTAGATGGAGTTAAAAAAATTATTACAAATTAACATTCGCATTGAAAAATTTAAAAATTTTAAAGCATCTGGAGAAAATATTATTTCCTCCTTTGGGGATTTTAAATACCAAAAAAAATTTTTATGCAATTTTGGGTAAGCCCGCTAGTCAACAAAAAAATCTACATTATAACATTTTTTATTTTTTAAAAAAGCAATTTTAATGCCCTTATATTTTTCGCCACCCTGTAAAAAGGGCTTTTTTTCCATTTTTTGAAAATTTTTAATTTCAAAAAATTTATCAGTTTTATTAAAAAATTCCCCCAATGGAAACGAATCTTTAAAAGGGGCCTTCTCAAAACCCTTTTGGTTCATTTTGGGGAATACTTTTAAAATTTAAATAAAAAAGATCATCAAAAATTTTTAAAAAAATTTTTTGCTGTAGGGTTTTGAATCCTGCTCATTTTTTTTAATCCAACAAGTGTCATAATTCCGAACTGACATATGTTTTTAAATCTGTTTTGCAAAACAAACACCAGGGGAGAAAAAGGGGGAAAAGTTCCAAAATAAATTTTTATTCAGTTTTGGAGCCCCCTTTGGGCTTTTTATCTTTATCTAAATTATGGGAATGTAACTAATTTTCCCAAAGGGAATATTTTTTTTGATCACAAGAAAAATATATTTTTTTAAAATTTTTTTTCCACTGGGTTTTTTTAAATTTGGGGTGTCATGGAAAAAAAAAAATATTTTTTTCTTCAAAAAAGTTTAAAAATGGATTTAAAAGGGGTTAAATTCAAATGAATTTTCGCATAGAAAAATTATTGGTACCTTGGGCACAAATTTTCTATTTTTGGGTTTTATTCCTACTTCCAAATTTTAAATTTTTTTTTTGTTAAAGCCACTATTTTCCCTTTAAGTCCCATGACCTTTTAATTGGGGCCCTTTGAAAAAAGGTCCAATTACCCGTTTCCAAGGGAATTTTTAAACTTTTTATCAGATTTCCAGAGGATTAAAAAATTATATTTTTTAAATCCAAAAACCAAATCATTTCCCAAATTTTCCCCAAAACCCATAAAAACTGTCATTTTAAAAAATTATTGGATAAAAAATGTTTTAAATTTGGGACATTTCATCTTTATTATAAAACCATTTTTGTTTTTTTGGTCACATCAAAAACTTTTTTTTTTTAGAATCTAAAGAACTTTCCCCTTTAAGCCAAAAGATACATTTTAATAGTTGAAGCCTTTTTCCCTTAAATAAACTATATTTGGGAAGACAAAGAATTTTTAAAAATGTGTAAGCTTTTGGAGAGTTATAGTATAAACTGGTGCAAATGTTTTTTTTTTCCATTTTTTTAAAACCCCCCAACCCTTTTTTTTAAGATGACAAAGTCCAATTGCTTTGTACATTTGAATTATTTTAAAATTTTAGAAAAATTTTTTTGTTCTCTTTTCCCCAATGCAAATGTTTTTTAACTTTATTTCAAGTATAAAAATTTTTTTGGTTTTTTGTTTTTTAAATTATTTGCTGACATTTTTTTAATTTCAATTTCAAAATTTTTTTAATTTTTTTGAACAAGTTTCCCTTGTTTATGATTGTGATGCACGGGAATTTATAATTATGCCTATAGAAAAACCCAAAAAACAAAGTAATGGGCGTTTTAAATAATAAAAATTTTTTCCCGTGAAAAAAGAACAGGGTAAAAAATGAACAATTTTAAACCATGCATTAAATAAAATTGATTTAAATTTGTTACCCTCCCAAAAAAAACCCTTTAACATAAAATATTAAAAATTTTTACTTTTTTGTGAAAATAAAATTATTTTTAAATTTTTTTAAATTTTTTAAAAGGGTTTTTAAAGGGTTCAAAAACAAACTTTTTAGCCTACATTTGATAAAAAGTTAAAAAAGAAAAAGAAGTAAAATTACATTCTTTTAGGTATGGGTTTTACAATTTTATTATTTTTAAATTATTTACAAGGGATTGCTTGAGTTTATAAAAGGGAAAAAAGGGCCCAATAAACTTTTTTAAAGAAGAATTTTTTTTCCCAAATTATTGTAAAATACGAAAAAAAAAAACATAAAGCATTTTCCCTAATCAACACTCAAAAAAAACCATAGTTATAAATAAAGGGCCCAAAAGCACAACCCTTTTTTCTTTGGGGTTAAGAATACACAATTTTAAAATTTTTCATAGCAAGAAGAATCCTCGGTGTCCGATTATAAAAAATTTAAAACTTTACATTATAAAAAAACAAAAGAACAAAATAAGCTAATCTCAAATTCAAAAAAACTTACTTCTTTTGAAATCATCTTCATAATTGTATTTTACACTCTAAAAAAAAGTTTTCTTGAACATGATGGGTTTACTTTTGGGTTTTTTTGGTATCACTGATGGGGGATGTATCTTTTAAAAAATTCTTTTTTTGTTAATTTTTATAGAAATTAAAAAACCCAAAAAGTATTAAAATTAAAACCTACTAACTTTGTTATTACTTAAGTTTGCATTATTTCTGGACTTAAAAAACCTTTGGGAATGATGGCATTATGTGGGGATAGATTATGTAATTAAACTAAAATTTTAGAAAATATAATTTTAAAAAGAATTTTTTGTTATTAATCAGTAAAAGTACATTTTTCAAAGGCAGCTGTTGAATAATGTATTTAAAATAAAATTTTACTAATTTATTATTTTTGTGTAAACTAAAAAAAAAAACTTACGTTTTTTCCCAAAGCCTTCCAAATTATTAGGAATTTTCATAAAAAAGGTTTTTGGAAAAAAAATTGGGCCCTTTAAAAATTTTTTTAAAAAAATTTTTTGGGGCCCTTTTTTTATTTAAAAAAACTGAATTCATTCAAATTTTGGGGGGGGCAATTCAAGGGGCCAATTTTCGGGAACACTAAAAAAAATTTTGGGTTTTAATTAATCCACCAAAAAATTTTGGGGGTTAATTTTTGTTTTTAAAACCAATATCTCTAAGATTTTTTAAAAAATTTTTTTCCTTGGGAAAATCTGTAATACCTGTTTGGGGAAAAAAAAAAAAATAACCAAAAATCCCTTTTTCCCTTTTTTCGAAAGTATTTCGAAAACAATTTTTTTGCGCATTTTTTAAAAAAATAATTTTTTATTTTTTAATATATACCTTAAACTTGAAATTTAATTTTTCAAAAAATTAATTAAAAATTTTAAACAAATGTTTTGCCGGGGGGGGGGGTGAAGGGAAGGGGGGCTAGTATTATGACTGGGGCAAAAACCTGAAAAGACACATTTTTAGAGGATATAACATTTGGTTTTTTGCTATATAATTATAGCAAGGGGTGTTGTGGTTTATTTTTTTAAAGTAAAACTTTAAAAATGTCTGGGGGACGGGGCATAGGCTCAATTTAAATTTAAAAAAAAAAAACTATTTTTTAATTTTGGCGGGGAAATTTCTATTTTCTTTAAGGCGCAAATATAGGGAAAAATTTGTAAATTGAGGGGGATTTGGGGCTCCATTATTTGGTTTTAGTTTTCCCCTATTAAACATTTTCAATTTTTAAATATCGGGTTTGAACACAATAATGTTGATTACAGAATATTTATTTTATTATTTTTATAATGCCCCTATTTGATGTTTTTATTTCGTATAATAGTATTTGTAAACCATTTAAACACAAATTAAAATCACTCATCATAAAATAGTTATTAATCGTTTAATAAAACTACGATTTGATTACTTATTTTTTTAAACTTGTAGAGCTGTTGACGATAAACTATTTGTTTAACGTGGACCAAATTAATAGGGAAATTTAAATCTGTATAAAAAAAAAAAACCCTTAGATACATACGAAAAAAAAAAAAGTTTGTTAAAAAGTGACCAAGTAATCAATAATTTTACGTTTAAAAATTTCGATAATTATCCCAAATTAAAATTTAATTGAAACAAAAAAATCACAAACCCCCAAAATTATATAATTTTTTATATAAAGCATTTTATATATCGTAATTTTTTTTAAATTTAAAGGAAAAACATACTTTACAGTTTAAATTTATTTATTTATTGATAATATATATTTTTTATAAAAGGGATTAAAGCAATTAAAATATTTTATAAAAAAAATTTAACAAATGGAGTTTGACAAAAAGACTTTTCCATTCATCATTACAATCTACGAGTGTAATATTATTATATTAAAATTTTTAAATAGTATAAAAATTGACATAATTATATTTTATATAGGAAAATTGGGCTTAGTGCGTGGTGAAAAATTGTATACTAAAAATTGTTCAAATCGAAAAATTTTCCCTAAAAAGTTTTAATTTTTTTTGTTTTGGGGTTCATTTCTTTTTTGCTTTTTTGTTTTTATATTTTCCCAAAATTTCCCCTGAGGATCAAAATGTCGTCAAACAACACCCTTTTTCCTTTACGGGGAAAGGGGAATTGACATTTAAAAACTTTTCAAAAAATTTTTTCACGCCAGAAAGCATCATCGAAATTAATTTTTTGGGTATTTTAATCCAATTTGACGAATATCCCTAAATAAAAAAATTTTTCGTTTGAAATTCGCAATTGTCCGAATTGAAAATAGTAACTAGGGCCCACTTTTAAAATTTCTTTAAAAACCGTTTTCACTTGGGAGGGAAAGAAGGAAAAAACTAAAATTGGGAAAATTTTAATTAAAAACATTTTAGGGTTTTTTAAAATTTTTTTTAGTTTTTGAGATAAAAAATTTTTGCCGGTCAAAAAACATGAACGTTTGATACAAGGTTCCTCATAAGATGTTATTAAAAAAAAAAGTTGCCAATAATATTTTATGAGCTTCTGGAGCTCAAATATTGTCAAAATCTCGTATATTTGCAAATTATTTTGCTGGTAAGACTTAAGAACTTATAAAATATTCTAATTTCATAGCTAAGAAACCAATTTTAAAACAAGGTTTCTCATAAATAGTTTATACTGTAACCAATAAAATTAATTAATTCCTAATTAGATATTGTGATGGGGAATTACGATTTTCATTTTTTTTTTGAATTTAAAAAATATTATTTGTAGATAGGTACATGACACTTTTAAAATCTATCAAATTAAATGTTTTCAGAACATCGTTTTTTGTATGCATAAAATACAATTACTTTTTTACTGTTTATAGCTTCTAAAAATGTCTTAGTGTCTTTTACTCCAAATGGACATTTAATTTCAACTATAAAATCGTCATTGACAAGACCGTCTAAATAAATATTACTAATTTATTTTTTTTCATAATTTGTAGACGGTCTTGTCAATGACGATTTTATTTTTATTTGGATTAAAGACACTAAGACATTTTTAGAAGCTATAAACAGTAAAAAAGTAATTGTATTTTATGCATACAAAAAACGATGTTCTGAATATATATTTTTATTATTATTTTTGATTTATATTATTATAAAAAGTGTAAAAAAACAAATATAATAATATGGTCTAATGTTTACTTTATTATAATATTTTTCTGATGAAGACGAAAATGACGATGACGAATTACCTTATTAATTTTTATTACGACGACGACTTTGTTTGTAACTATTTGTAAATATATATTTTTATTATTATTTTTGACTTATCTTATTAAAAAAAAAGTGTAAAAAAAGTGTATAAAAATAATAATAATAATAATTGTAATAATAATAATATTATAATAATAAAAAAAAGGTTATAATGTTTACTTTTATTATATATTTTTTTTACATAGTACCTACATTACACGATTTGAAATGATATTAGGCAGGAAAACGTTTGGAGACCCATGCTGTGAAACAGCCGGTAGGCGCGTGACGATCGCGGCCTACTTTTCACGGACCGCACGTCCGCACTATAGTTATAAAGTATAAGAAAATATATGTGTAGGTTCTAAAATGGTATACAGAGTGTAACAGAAATATATGACACATAACAATATATATATTTCAATAGTCGACCGGGCGGAAATTCGTTGCGGTAACGGCACGGCGAATAAGCCGCGGAATTGAACGTATTAATATTATTTTATCATATTAATAGTAAATCGTGAAGGAAGGAACCATTAAAACCCGTATCTCATAATAATTTATTATTGTAGTAGATAATGTACAATGTGGGGAAATTTCTGCGATAAGCGATGACGCCTCAAATATTATACCTAAATTATAAGATACTCGTTCTAGGTTTATAATGAAACTATTAGCTGTGTTTAAAATAAATACAATCAAATATCAAAATACTTTTAAATTTTAATAAACTGTGTCCCTCATTATATATATTATGTATACATAAATGATGAATAAAAAATTGGTATATTTAAACTTTACCGGACACCCTTTTTTTTGTAATTTTTTTTTTTGAACCTATGTTGTTTTGTATGCTTAAAACGATAGTGAAGTCAGAATTTGGGGCTCGGACTTAGTTTTCAAGTTACAGGCCTATGAAGTTTAACGCTTTTTCACAACTCTCTTAAATAAGTAATTTGGTAATATATTCATATAGTTAGTTGTGGTGCAGTGGTCTTAAAATCGGTTGCGGCCTGCAACACCCCGGGTCTAGACCAGGAGGAATCCAGCAAAAATTTTTTGCAATATTTTTTATTCTTTTTGAATTATTTTATTGTTAAATTTTTTTTTTTTTTTACTCTGTGACCAACTTGAGGTGGTGTTGCATAGCAAGTCGAGGGATATTTTTGATTTTTTTGTCCGAGCGCAGCGCAGCGAGCGAGTGGCAACGTGGGCATCACTGAGCGGGCACGACTATAAAATAATTTCGGGAGTTTGGTGTGTCACTGATGGATCGTTGGTATATGATGGGGTTATAATTCGTGGTTTATTAACTTCCTTTATAATATAGATAGATATATCATTTTTTCGGGACTAACCTACAGACTGCCCCCGAGAACCATAATAACGTTTAACTTACAATCAACTACAATAGTTCAAATCTACTTTTTACATATAAATTTCAAGGTTTATTTACTTTTTTTTTAATTTAACACGTTTTTGTATTGGGCTAATCATTGCCGTACAATTGGCTATTTATTGCGCCAGTACTACCAATCTTACAAACTGAGACGGGGGGCCACGGGCGCCCGTAGTAAACTCACGACCGGCCCAACCGGCGAAACGCTTGTTAAAATTAACGTGTCAGTGCAATCGGCATTGAACATTTGAACGTATGTTAAAATAAAACATAAGTTGTTTATTCTTCTGGTTGCTCGCCACTTCATCGTCACAGTCGCTACTTATCATCGCTCACTGTCGCAATCTGTCATCGTCAACGTCGTCATTGTCTCATCTTGTCGCCCCGTCTCGTCGCCGTCGTTCAATTTTGGTCGCTCCTGTCATTTTCATCACCGTGCCGTTGACAAAAAGTGTGATGTCGGTATTATTCCCAGTGAATAAAGGCATGCCAGCGTGGGTTTGAAAAAATTCCATCGTCGGGGTCTAAATTATGTGATCGGCAATGTTTGGTAAACATAAATTTGGACTAAATACCCAGCATAAAAAGAACTTTTTTCCCGGCAATAAATATGACAATTGATTGTTTGGAATGTCCTCCATGTACTTCTCTCAATGGTGTTGGAGTGCCACACCTGTTACCGGATCTTTAAAGTGAGGACTATGGTTCACAGTCATTTGAACTTAGCCATCATTTTTAAAGGTATTGTAAGCCTAAAAATAAAATTAATTTATTTTACATTTATAATTTAAATGTATGCAAATGTTAAATACTACTTCCAACAATCTGATTATAATAGTTGTTTTCGGGTTTTATCCACTCCTTTATGACGGCGAGGAGGGTTTGATGGGCACTCGGTTCCCAACCTGGACCACGAAACACTTACCAGTTTCCCTCTCATTAAGCCTCCCCAAATACCCAGTGGCCCTTCGACTCTATGGCCCTGTGGTGTTTCCGGACGTCCCGAATTTTTGGATTCGTCAATTTCGACGAGTGTACCATATCCATCCCAAATTTCGTCTTAATGTAATCACCATCATTTCATATGCCACTTCTCAACCAAAAGACGACCCAGTCCGTTTTAGAAGTTTTATCCGTAAAGCCTCATTTGCAATCTCATTTTCGGAAATTTTCAGTTCATTGTCCACTAAATTTAAACAAATCCACATATTGTCAGTTAATGAGAGAATGTGACTTGTAAAAAAATTTGTTTGTGTCGGAGTGGAAAGGCTACAAATAATTTAATATATTTTTTTAATACATTTATTTAATTTTTAGTTTTAAGTTTTTTAATTTTTTAGGGTTTTAATTTTTTAAATTTTAGTTTTTAATAAATTTTTTTTTCAAGTTTTGGGAATTGTAATTTTAAATTTTAGAAATGTACCCTTATTACCTGTAGTTGCATGCTTTTTTTCCCCCCCTTATTACCACCACATTTTTCACGGCAAATCCACTTAAAAATGTCTAATGTTAGATTGATCTATTAAACCTATTTTCATTTGTGCCCACGTAAACAATTTTTGTTCCGTTTGGTTTTAAAATACCAAAATGTTTGGAATTTTGTAGATTAGGACCTTTAAGCCGTCGTTTAGGTCTGACCACTCTTTAAGGTCAAACAAATTTATATGTGTTTCAGCTGCCATTGTTCACGTTACTTTTAATGTTTTCACGGAAGTATAGAGAAAAACGAAATGATCAATAAGTTTTTGTACGTGGTAACGAAAACTTGTAGATTTTGACATTTTATGTAATCGAAAACTTATAATAGGATGAATGTACTTAATCTACAATTTTATGGTATTTTAATGGAACGATAAACCTAATAAAATGTGTTATTTTTATAACTTTTTTCGTTTTCGTTTTTTTTTCATTAGAGCGGTAAAGAGTAAATGGCTGGGCAAGTCGGTAAGATGAAAAGAAATTTTATTTTTATCGAACCCGGGCTTTCCTAAAGAAATTTAGAAAGAAACTTATCAGAAGATAACTTCCGCATCATTTTTCTAAATGTTTCTGATAAGGAATCTCCAACCAGTCGATTTAATGATACAATCTGAAATATTGGTTCAATTCCAGTTATTATAATCAAAATAATATATTTCAGTTATAATAAATAAATTTACCTACAACTTGGTCTTTATAAGATTTATCTGTAATCAGCTTTTCTTCCATTATTTCCAGTTCATTATCATTTTCAAGGCAGATAATTTCATGAAATACATATGAATCCCAGATTGATGAGTGATGGGTAGATGGATTAGATAATTTTTCAAAGTAAGTTTCTAATAGTTCACGAAAAGAATCTTGCCTTTTTTGAATGGACTCAATTTCATACTTGATATTGGTAAGGCTTCTCGTTACACATTTTTTGAATGCTATGAAGTACAATAAACATACATGTAAATGTATAGTATACATATATGTAACTCACATAGTCATATGTTTATGTATATAAAATAATAGTAAATAAAAAAAAATGCATAAAACATAAATCATAATATAATTATATAACTGATAAATAATATTATCATCAATGATTTTTTATTTTTAAGCATGTTATTCCAATTTTACAACTAAATAACAATAATTTTGGATTGATGTTAGTTGTTTTAAGAATAAAAATAATTATATTATTTATGTTTAATCTAAGGTTATTATCTAATTCACCCTAATAATATATATAGACGCAATTATAATATACTTAATATATAGTATTTATCTATACAGTATATCTATCCATATAGTATATAACTGCATAATTATTTTTTTAATACTTATATTCAATGGCGGCCTGGGTTCATTTTTTTTGGTCGGCTGGAATTTAAAAAGGCCCCTGACCAATAAGACTAATAGCAAATGTGCAAATGCAAATGGCTATGGGCCTTTTTACAGTTTTACATTTTTAAAGATACCTAATCATTTTGAAATTCTACTACCCCCACCTCTTCCAAAAAAATGTATAATATGTAACTATTTTTGTAAGTATCTTATTTAGGTTTCAATTAACTTTACCCCTTTGGCATTATAAAAACAAATAACAAAATATCTATAATGTTACCTATTCAACATTGCTGTTGATGCATAATATTAATAGGTATTTGTATCATTCTCATTACCGCTAGGTATAGCTCTTGCCTGTTGCATGAAGTTTACTAGTCTACATACCGAATACATATCAAATAAATAATACAGAATATTCAATGTTTTAATAAATTTTAATAAATAGTAATTAATAAATGATCAAATAAGTCTGTAAGTAATTGTGAGTAAATGTTTAATATCATTATCAACTAGTTAAAATAAAATGAATAAAATGTAGATGAACTATAAATAATAAATACAATTAGTACAAGAGTAATTTTTGTAATTCTAAAGAGGAATTTTCATAACAGGTTATTATTTCTTGTATATCAGGAATTTTGTCACTTTCAGTACTGATTAATAGAAGTGGCTCTAATAGTTCTTGACTCAATGACGACCTAAGTCTTGTTGTAATAATTTTTAATTTTGAAAAGGACCGTTCACAATGCAGTGTTAAAATATACTTGTATACCAAATATAAATTGGTAAATGCAGATGTATGAAAATCGTACTTGTATAGCAATTTCATAACACATGGTATGCATTTTTTACAAATTGAATTTGTATTTAACTTTTTTGGTGGTGATTCAGACTTCGTTCGGTTGTTTATCAATATTTTCATCAGAAACATCTGACAGTTCTGATCCACATGCATATTCTCCTTCCAATGACTTTGCTATAGACTCATAAGACGATGAAAAGTTAATTAATTCTTCTTGGACAATATTTTGTTGTAATCCATTGGTGTTACAAACACCATCAAAAGTCAATATTTTGTTTTTTATATCTATAAATCTATTTGGATCAAAAATGACAATGCTTGAAAAATATTCTTATTTTTAAAAAATCGATCCTCAAGAGCCATTGATAATTTGTCAATTATTATACGAAAAACTTGTACTCTGTACAGCTTTATAGGATCATTAACTACTAGGTACTTCATCATCCAACAGTTCTCCTGACATTTTTTTTATCTTGCGTTTTCATTGTTCACGTAATTTGGTTTCAATAAAAACATTTGGAAGTATTTTAGTTCTCTGTTCCATAATTTGACTAAATTTTTTGGCTTGTTCATAAATTATGTCAAAGTCATTAGAAATAATTTTGATTTCTTTTTGAAAAGTTACAATCTGATTCTAAGCAGCTAAATAATCTAAACATTCGGTTTGTAAATACTTAGAAACAGGAGTAGCTTTACTAAACACATGAAGGTATAAAAAAGAAGTAAGTATAATATCAAATTGTGTCCAATTATCCAACAAATTTCTAGCTTCAGCTGCCGTTTCTCTATCAGCAATATTGTCATAACCTATTGAGTATAGTACTTCTAGTAAACAAATATATCTTTTTTTGTATATCTGTTTATTATTATGGTATGTGAGTGTATTAAATAAGTAGCGAGCGTGTGGGTTTTTAAACCACGATTTACTCTCGAGCTACACTCTGTAGATTATCTGACTATATACAATATTATATGTAAATATCTTACCGTTATAGTTTGTGATGTGGAACTTATAAAATAATTAATAAAACTTGATAGTTGACGTTGACAATCTGATCAAGACGCACAGACGACAGTCGACAGGCGATAGTGTCGAGCATCGTGCAGTCAGCACTATTTTCAAAAAAAATCCCAAAAAAAGAAATAAAAAAGTGTATTTAAACACCACATTCCTTATCTAAATTTTTAGGTACCATAGTGTTTTCCCAAAAATTTTGTTTTTCTTACTGTGGTTTTTCCGTTTTTTCGGGTTTAAACTTTTTTTTTACAATTCTCGTGTCACAATGTTAGTTAAAATACTCCTCCCAAACGGTTTGGGCCCAAATTTTTTTGAAAAATTTTTTATGCCAAATTCCCTAGGCTTTAGAATCGGCTACTATCTAAGTTTTTTTTTGCCTTCGATAAGTGGTTCCGGAGTTTTCGCCCCTAAAGTGCAAATTTAATCCATGGATTTTAAAAACTTTTAAAAAACAAGGGCTTTGACTTCGATTCACGGGAACCCGGGTTTCAATTTTTTTTATCATTTTTTACCCTTTTTCTTAGCTATTAGTTTTCACTAATGAATTTGTTAAACTCAAGGATTTTTTTTAGGCGTGGCTAATCTTAGGGGTTTTTAACCGAAATTTTCTTTCAATTTTACTAGTGAACCCGGGACTTCGTTGCCCATTAAAAAAAAAATTTAAAAATTTCCAAATTATTTGAAAAAATATTTTTATTTTAAAAATATAAAGGGAAAAAAAAAAACTAATAATTGTTTTAAAAAATATTTTAATTTTTTTTGGGTCATTATTATTTTTATTATTTTTTCTAAAAAAATTCTGAAACCATTCATTCTGTCCCCCAGCTTTTTTTTGAGGCAAATTAAGTTTAAAATTAAACCCCAAGCGATTTCAGGGATCCAAACACCAAGGTAATCCACTG